>MU273738.1:0-38518 GCA_022160365.1 Vararia minispora EC-137
CGGCATGCAACCAAGCCCCATTCCAGTCCACATGCTGCCACCGCGAAGCCCATACAGGCGGACAGAAAAAGGCGTGCATCGACTCACGAGAATATTCGGCCCAGCCGCGCCGCGCACCATCCCGCTCCCACGCCCCAGTGGGCGGACCCGAGGCCTAGCCCCGGTTATCCTTCCAGCCGGCACTCCCACGTTCCCAGGCGCCTGTTGTTGGTGTTGAGGTGAGGAGACGGTCACAAGGTGCCCCAGGGCATTGCAGCCCCGGGTTACCGCGACGGCCTACCGCGATCCCGTACGAAAGAGTCGGGGGGTTGAAAGAAGACGAACAATCTTGAAGTCGAAGCCGGCCGCAAGTCTTGAGCGCCGACCGAGAAGAGACAGTTACTGCGCCCCTGCTGGCGCCCTCCCCCCCGCTTCGAGCCCCTCCCCACCTACCAAATCCCGAACGCCAAGTCGCCGTGTCGACGTCTCGGCTCTTCCACGTACCGTTTCAGCCCGCCTACCAGCATGTGGCGTCTCCCGGCTGTAGCTCCCTCCGGCTGGGTGCACGACATTGTTGGCACGCAATTGCGCACCTCCCCATTCAAACCGGGCTTCCCCCCGAGAGCGATCCGCACCTCCTACTTCAGGACGGCTCTGCGCGAAGCAGAGGACGGCGGCGACGGAATTCGGTCGCCTATAGCGAACAAGAACCTCCAGGCAGGTCGACAGGTCGGGTAACGAGGGCTTGAAGCGTCGCTGAGCGGACGAGTTGGACGCCGCAATATATACAAAGGCCCCCTGCGGAGGGAGAACGAGGTTAAGAGGATGGCACGCCGGCCAAAGGGTTGTCGAAGGCCAGCGCGATTAGTGTGCAAGGGTGTAAGGTAAACCCTAAGATAGGGTGGATGGGAGTAAGAGACAAGAGACCTGGCAATCCGGGGGTCACTGTTGTTCAGTGCTGCTCAGCACAAAGGACGAAAATATGATCTTTCTCTCTACTAAAACTGGTATGAGAAAGCAAACATATCCCCTGCTTGTATCTCTGTATCCGTAGAATAACAATCCTGCCCAGATTCAAGTGGGGAGGTCATCCTAGAGAAACCTTGGGAGAGTCGAAGTGACCACAAGCTAGATTGAGCGCTGCGCCGCGAGCCCCTACTGCGGCACGCAGACGATATATTTATTAATTGCGCGCCCGCGCCTTATTCAATATTAACGCGTGCGCGCACGAGACCACCTGAACGCGCTGCCTTCATCACTCATCATGGTACGCCCCATGTCCTGTCTTCTAGGACACAGCTCAGCTAGCGCAGCTGACGCCAAGCCATTAGCTCATATTCTCTGTCTTCAAGACCTTAACTGATCAGCGTGTCACCGTCGAACTCAAAAATGACCTCTCGATAACTGGCACCCTCAAGTCTGTCGACCAGTTTGTTGTAGCCCTTCTGTCCCGCGCGGCACTTTGGTAATAACTGGTACGCCTCTAATTCAGGTTCTTGAATATCCGCTTGGATGCGATTGAGGTTCTTGACGAGGCACGTCATCCGCACATGGTTTGTCGTGGACGCATTATTTGGGACGGTGCCTGAACTGTGGTCGTACACAGATGGCCGTGAAGAACTGCTTCATCCGCGGATCGGTTGTACGATATGTGCAACTCCCCGCGGAGCACGTCGATACGCAGCTCCTAGAGGATGCCACACGGAGAGGTACGTTATCCCAGCACCTTCGCCAGTCCGAGCGTATGGGTGACATTCTAAACAGAGGCGACGAGCACTGGCAAGCGATGACAGCTCACGACTACACCCCTACTCTCTCTCTCATCTCACTTGCTTTCGCGAGATCTTATATAATAACGTGGGCTACGCGTCGCAATGAAATCGCTAAAGCCTCTGCTCTGGGTGCTGCCACACCTTGACCGTGCCATCTGCGCTAGCCGTGACCAACTCTCCCACCTCCGTCGGGTGGTGTTCAATCCATGTAACAACCTTGTGGTGCACCTGTGGTGGTGGATTCGGCTGTAATGCAGTGGCCTTCGATCTCTATCAGCATCAAGCAAACGTGTTGAGTTTATTGAGCCGCTGACGTCGAGGATGTCCCAGGCCCAGACCGCCCCTGCCTCGTCACCGCACGCGACGGTCGCTTCACCGTGACCGAAGACGGTTCGACAGCGATACGAAGAGTGCTTATGTCCGCTGAAGTCATTAAGGCGTCTACCGCTCGATGCGTCCATAAGGCGGATATGGCCGTCGAGGGTCATAACCAGGTAGGTCGTGTAGTCTTGGGTTGGGACGACCGATGTAACAGGGACTTCGAAATATGCGTTGAGCTACATGAGTTGTGCGTTTAAACGCTGGACGTACAGCCAATGTAGTCCGAGCGAAGCTCGCCCTTACGCAAGTCGTATGTCCGGACGTGACCGTCCACCGAGCCGGTTAGAATCTGAGTGGGACCAACGTGAAGCGTTTGCACAGAGTCGCGAGCATCTTCAAGTGACTGGATGGGATTGCGGTTGGGAGCTCTGTTTGGTGTAAATTGTTGCGTAACTACAACCGATGAATGCCGCACCTCAAATCCCATAGCTTCACGGTAGAATCGTACGAACCTGAGGCGCGGATATAGCTGAGGAACGGGATGAAGCCGGGTGTACGCACCACTTGCAACCACAGTAGCATCCGCATTAAAGTCCACCACATTTATTCTCTGTAAGTGTCCTGCTATCCTCCGAATAGTCGAGCCTGAGGTTACGTCCCAAATAAACACAGAGCGGTCGCCTCCCGAGCTCGCGAACCTCGCGTTATCATGTGCACTACACGTCCACCCGTACCCTAAACCTTCACGCTTTCAGAACGAATGTCAAGAAAGACGTACACGGCTATGGACAGCACTTCGTACCCATGTGCTGAATACGATTTGATTTCTGTACCGAGCTGCGGGTTGCACAGGCGAACAGTTCTGTCTTGTCCACCGCTCAGAATATATTTTGCCGATCCTTTCGCATAACGAACAACGTGGACGGGCCCTTTGTGGAAGGAGAGAGTCTGGTGAAGAGATCTTGCGAGAGGCTGAGGACCTCGGGAGGGCGCCATGGCTTACGGGGTGAAAGCATACGGTAATTGCTGTGTGAGGTCTACGCTCGGGTGATGGCCGCGCCGACGGGCAGGGCTTGCGCCGACTCGGATGCGAGTATCGCACCCGGGCCAACGCTGACCGAGCCTGCACTGACAAAGACTTCACCACTCTACCATCACCATCTTGGCCACTACGCTCGGCACATCGTCGCCCTTGGATAGAAGCGTAAGCCATAGAGAGCGCTTTTATGCGCTATATTAGCCGTTGACAGCCATGTCTAAACGCTCACTCTCGCCGGTGGTATTGCCTCCTTCTAAGCGGCTGCATATCTCCAAGAACAATACTTTCACCTCTCGACCTCTTCGATCTTTCGACACCCTGCTTTCTGACGAGATAATCCTTCTCGTTTTCTCTTTCCTCTCTCCTAGTGACCTCTGCGCCGCTCAGAGCGTCAGTCATAACTGGTCTCGCCTCGCACTCGACAATCAGGTGCATATCACGTTTGAAGGTCGCTGCCGCAGGGCCATTCGCTAAACTATCCACCTCGCATGGATTAGCTTTGGAAGAGTCTGTTCGTCGGGGAGTATGGCAGACAGAGACTACGCGGAGGAAAAGGGTTTGTGAAGCGAGCGGATGGTCGCGAAGTCAAGCCCCTGCCAGCTCGAGTTCCCCCTGATCCAGCGAAAGAAGCACCGCGAGACTGGAAATGGATGTTCAAGATCAGTTCAAACTGGCGCACAGGTGCGCCTCCATCCTGCGCTGTGCCCATGACATGCTAAAATTGGCTAGGTCGCTGTCAACTCACTCGTTTTACACCGTTTCCCTTCCCCCCAAACCACCCTCCCCCAAGTGCTGCGGATGAAGGGACTTTTAGCACACTCCCGTCGAGAGCCGGCGAAGTTTCCGAGCGAATGCATGTTCTGCTTGCCGGTCCCATGACCATATACGCATCCTCGAAGCCCTCTCAGGCTCCGACCATTACCATTACCTGCGCCTCGTCGTCTGACGCCTTCACCGTGTATCCCACAGTCAATAGTCTGATCCCAGTGCAGATAACCTCGCTGGCGGCTGACCAATGCCCCCCATTACCGGACATCATACGCTTCGCTGTGTGCCTTTCAACTGGAGAGCTCGCAGTCTACGAGTTGCGCGGACATCACGCCCAGATGCCGACACGGACTCACCATTATGCTGGATCCCGTTCGCGTCGAACGCACCCAATCCTTCAAGCTGCATACCATCATCCACTGCTTTTCACCCTCTCCAAGACTTTCTCACTGTCCGTCTATGACGCGACAAGGGAAGCGCTGCAGCTCGTTCACCACCTATCTTCGTTCTCATCATGGCCACCTGCATCGCTCGTCCTCACTGCACCCAGTGCGAACACCTTCAAACTGCTTATCACCTACGCTAGCCCAGTATACCCGCAACACTGGAGCCTTGGCGTTACCGAAGTTCTTATGTCGTGCCCCGCTCGAGCCTCCACCTCTGCCCAAAGCGCCTTTAGACTCCTCTCCACCCGTAGCGTCCGTGCCTTCGACGTTCCACCCGGGTGGGCTAACGAAGCGCGCATGCGCGTTGTACGCGAACAATGGGCTCGCAAGACGTTGGCTGTCGCTGCAACGAATTCAGACGGCAAATGGGTAGTTCTCGCGCCGACCGAGACGTCCTGCCTCGCGTGCGCGCCATCTTTCCCAGCCGCCGCAACGGGCGGGGCGCACCCCATTCGACGCCATTGGACGCCGTCGAGTCTTCCGCTTCAGCTGTACCGCGTGAGCTTTCCGCCGCTCGACGCAGGCGCGTCCGCAGCGCCGAGGCTCACGTTCGTGAGGTATCTGTACGGACAAACGAGCCCCGTTGCAAGCCTCGCGCTGGCGGACGGACGATGCGTGAGCCTTGGGGTAGACGGAAGCGTGTGGGCGTGGGACCTTGAAACGGCCAGAGGTGTGCAAGTGTACTCTGCGTCACCGTCGATGCAGGAGGAGCCGTTTGGCGGTGCAACCGACGAGGATCACGACGACGACGACGATGGGGCAGTGTGGTGCGAGAGGATGCAGAACGGTGTGCTAGGCCTGATCACGTTTGATGAGCGACGGATTATCAGTTCTAGTCCGGGAGGCGTGCTGGTACGCGACTTTGACACGTAATTGACTGTAGATGATTCCCGTGTACTTTTACTGGCCGCGTGCTTTTAGGAAACGCCTTAACTCGCATAATCTGCCACAGCTAGGGATCGGCGATCGGTCAGGCGGAGTGCCCATCTTGACTACCAGCAGGTTACTCCGCCGGATGAGTTACAGCCTCGTCCGGCTGTTAGGGGCTCGAGACCGAAGTGATGTGTGGACAGTCTGTTGCAATACGATGAGCATCATCGTAAGGGAGTAGAACTAACTGAAGGTCCCGTCGGCGGGGGCACGGCGGTGGGCGTATTGTACGAATCACCGGTTTCGTAGTCCCCTTGCAACAGACTTTCGCTCGACTCCTTTCCGATTCTGCAAGGGAAGGAGCAAGAAACCTGCGCCGGGAGGGGAGCGGTTCTGGCCACGAGTCCGCCGCGTACCCGCACCTTATACCTTCTGCTGGGGGCAGGGAGTGCGCGCATTCTTCGACTTGTGCCGTGCTTACACGCAATGAACGCAGGACCCAGAGCCTTGCCTGAGGCTCATGGTTATCATCACCCCTGGCCCTCAGGTGGTTAGCCTGCAGATCCACCAGATGTAGAGCCGCTGGTCTCTGCCAAAACTCAGGTTTGAGGCTCGGCCTAATCGGCATTCGACGGTCACAGAACAGCAAAATCGCACGTTCCCGGGGGTGCAAGTTAGGGAGACAAGGGAGCAGACCGTGGAGAGCAACTGTGTACCAGGTTCCGTCGTTAGGCTTATCGGGGCCGACCGTTGCTGATCATGATGGGGTATGTAGGGGTCGAATGCGGAATGTGGACAAAGGATGTAGCTCGCCAACCGAGTACAGTATGATCATCGCCAACTCATCGCACGACAATCACGCAACGAGTACGGAAACCATTTGCGTCGTAGTTGTAATATCGGCTCGTCCCGCTGGGCACGTTTCAATTGTAGACTCGGGACGGACGGCCTCACTCGTGCTCCTAAGACAACGCAGATCGTGTCAGATCGTCGTGCGGGTGGCCTCGTTCGGCACTTAAACTATGTCTCGTCGCTGCCGTGCCACCGCTATTCACCGCCCAGCACCCGAGAATTGAGGTAGCAAGATCGGAGTACGGGGCGACCTTCGGAGACAAAGCTACGCTCGGAGTCTGTAGTTGGTCATAGCGTTTCGATGTCGAGGAGGGCGAGTGGTGCTCGGACTTTGCGCAGAGGCACGTCCGAGGCGTGTGACCCCGATCGATGCGATCAAGAGGGACGTTCCAGGCACTAGTGCCCGGCATCGCGGACCGGAAACCTATTCCAAATTTGGGAAAGCCTCCGGGACCTGATACCGACTCACTCGGCACCGCCCGGGACAGCGACGCCGACGCGCACGAGACTCGCGTCTTCTGTTGCTCGCGCCCGCGGTCGACTGGCATTGTACGTATCGCACAGGCCTCTCGCGCGCGAGCCATGTCCGCGCGCCCCGACGTCGCGCTTCTTCGTACGCTGGCGCAGATCGCCGACAACGCGGACGCTCTCATCGGGCAGAAGATCCGCGTCTACGGAAAGTGCGCGCGCGCTCTTCCTCGCTTCACCCGCCTCCCGCGCGCTCATGCGTCCGCGCCAGGATACTCGCGTTCGACGACGCGAATCGGTGGATCGTGCTTTGGAGCGGTGTGCACGCGGTGCTCGTCGACGCGTCGCTCATCATCGAAGGCGGTGCACACGCTGCGCGCTGGCCGACCGAGGCGCGCGGAACGGTGTTCGTGATCGGCTACGTAGAGCACACGCATGTACGTATGTGCTGCTCGTCTCCGTCGCCACCGTTTGCGCGCCTGCCCCATCATACACGCGTACTCCCTGCGCCCCACGGCGCGGCGGCCGTGCGCCTTGCGTGCCCGACACGCGCGTTTACGCGCGCCGTCGTTCATCTATCACCTTCTCCCGCGCCGGACTGAGACTACGCGACGTAAACTGGCGGGCTGATGGACCTCTTACGCACAGGGCTGCCCGCCGACGTTCGTACCGCCTGCGCACATGCCGCTCGGCGAGGTGATTGTGGCAGATGGCGTGCACCTGCAGGCGATCGTGTTGCGAGCGGAGCCGCACGTGGATGTTCACGAGTGGGAGGCGGCGGTCGAACACATGGCGGCGGTCGGTGCGCTGGCGGCGCCACGTTGAATGCGGGCGGGCGGATTACCATCGGACGTGATGTGGCGAGGCTGGCACGCTGCCGGCGCGCTGCAATATAACTGCGGTGGTATGGATGTCGCGGCTGCGAGCTTAGGGCCGCCAAGTTGCAAGAATGCGCGCGCGTACGCACTGCGGGCTACAGTACATACGGCAGGCTATCTCGATCATGAAGGCGGGAAGAGGAGGGGCGGTCGCGGACCGAGGGGAAGGAGGACGTTCCAGATGGAAGAAGCGATTGTACGTAGTATTAGGGAGATAAGGAGCGTGTTTCCAGAACAGGCAGAGGGAACAAAACGTGGGGTCACGGTATGAGAGTGATCAGCACGCTGCTGACGGGCGTGTGGCGATGGTAGACGGCGCGGACGAGGACGACGAAGAGAATTGAGAACGATGTGTGAGTCAGGATGGATGGATGGACTGAAGCAGGATGGAACGGAGGCAAGTGGGGAAGAGAGATCTGGCAGGGCGATCTGGATCGGGGTAAGATGACGTCGCGAGGCAGCCGAGAAGGTGTCGGTGGGTGTGCTGGACGTGCCAGGCGATGGTGAGCTCGAAGAAGAGAGAATTGAAGATGCGTGGAGGGCGGAGGGCAAGGGTGAAGGGTGGCGGTGAAGGCGCAGGAGAAAGCGACAAGAAAGGAACGCAGGCCGGGACGGAATTGAATGAGGCCAAGCGAGGTGTGAGAACGTCCAACGCCGGAGCACGGCCCAAGCCCTCTTTAACCCTCCCGCTCCCTCTCCTCGCTCTCCCGCCTCGCCACCGCCCTCCACCGCCCGTCATCCACAGTCCCGTCTCCTCCTCTCGCCCGTGGCATATCCACCTGCCTGTTCTCTCTCGCTTCCGTCCTCTCTCGCGTCTGGCGCACCGCTACGCCACTTGCCCTGCTCCGTCGACTTGCTCGGCCCTTCTTCACCGTCCACCCATCCATCCTCGCCTGCTTCTCTCGCAATGCAAGTTTGCGCACCCTCCTCGTCGTTCTCCTTTGTCATGGCGTCTCCGTCATTCGAGTACAGCGCCCTCGGCTCCTCTCAGCGCACCTTTCCCACCTCCTCCGCACGCGACGAGCCACCCGCAGACCCCAGCGCGCCCGTGTACGACCCACTCCGCGTTCTCTCCCTCCCCCCGAACCCATATCCTTCCGAGAATACCGATATTCTCTTGAAGTCCAAACCCGTCGAGATCTCTCCTGGCGTCATGTCTGACGGCCGCCTCACCATCGACCACCCCCTGGTACAGGAGCATCTCGCGAAACCCGTCCCCCTCTCCCACGCCTCCACATCAAGTCAGTATGGGAAGGCAGTCTGGTCTCTGTCTGCTCTCGCCGTTGCTCTCGACCCTGATCATCCCGCCTACAACCACTTCTGGAATAAGGACGCCTGCCGTACCACCAGCCTCTTTGTTGCCGGTCAGGCAGGTACGCGACCAAGTTCCTTTGCTCCCATCTCCTTCTAACGACAGTCGCAGATTATATGTACCATCCAGGACTCTATATCTACGGTTACTACGAGCTCTTGATCGAGGTCCTCCGCGCACACAGGCGGTGGCTTGGGCCTGTTGAAGAGGAGCCCGAGAACGTCAAGAACAGGCTCCGCAAGCGCAAAGAAGTCGAAGTCGTCGACTCGGACGTCGAAGAACGTACTTCGCCACCGCCGAAGCGCATCCGCACGAGGTCCGCGCAGACTCCTAAGCGCACCAACCCGAACGCGCCGTACAAACCGAGCCCACTCGCGCTCTCGGTTGTCCTCCCTCCAGCCGAGGACAGCCCGCCTATCAAGGTGGCACCTGCGCCCACGCGCACGAGCCAGAGGCCAAAGAAGAAGAGTACGCACGCGCGCGAGGCCGAGGAGCATGCTGCAGCTGCCGAGGAAGCCCCGATGCTGACTGTGCCCGCTCGCCCGTCCGTCCGTCGCGCCGCATCGTCTGGCGCGTCGTCCGCCGCCAGCACCTCTACCGCCGTCGAAGTCGAGCAGATTGTACCCACGCGTTCGCGCTCCGGCTCAGCCTCCTCCGCTGTGACTGCCGTCGACGTGACCGCTGCTTTGCAGAAGGAGAGCATCAAGGGCAAAGAGAAGGCCTCGTCTGTACCCCGCTCCACCCGTGGACAGACCCGCGCATCTACTACGCCTGCGCCGGCGGAGGTCGCAGATGTTGCCTCGGCGCCGGAGGTCGACATGGCTGCTGCTCCGGCGGGTCCGGAAGCACAGCCCACGGCACCTCGCGCGAAGCGCGCGCGCCAGCCCCGAGCAGCGGCGGCAGCGCGCCAGCCCCGGCGCAAATGACGCGCCTCTGTCCATTGCCGTGTCTCGCATTTCGCTTGCATTTGTGCGTCGTTTTACCCTTTCTGTCTTGCTCACGCGAAGTTCTCACGCATTGTGGCACCCCTAGGTCGCACCGTCCAGGCTATTCCGCCGCACGTCCGCCCGCATTATTTAGATTAGTATTCCACATCCGAGCATGAACCACGCAGCTCGCGCCGCATCAGCATAGTAGTCCCATCGACATCCGTATATCGCATCCCATCTGCGCGTCCCATCCCCGTAATCCCCGCCTAATCTCGCGCGTCGACGCGACGCGATCACATGCGCGCGATGGTCGGCGATTCGGGCCGAAGACCGCACGCGCTATCCTCATCTTGTTCTCGAGCTTCGCACCCTGCCACGGTTTCGCGCGCACACTCCATCCGGTTTCTCCCGCCTACGCCCCCAGTATATCATATTCCTCCCTCCCTTCCTCCATTGTTAATGTACAATCGGTCGCGTTGCGTCCGCAGATACTATCTATTCCCGCAGGCTCCTGCACCGCCGCCCGGACTAGCTCGTCACGCGCATCTCTATCATGGCATTCTATCCTAGTCTCGTCGCATCTCGCCATGTATCTCGTTTCATCCATTGTACCCGGTACATCGTTAGTCCCTTCCACTTAGCTTGTGTTCCCCTCCGATTGCATACTCTTCCATTCTGCCTAGCTTGTGCGAACCGTGTAATGATAATCGCAGCAGTTTTCATCCGTCGCATCCGCCATCTTGTCCCGCCCATTTGTACGACCACATCTATCTACGTATAGTATATCCAGTTTCGAAACTGCATTGCTTTCCTTTCCCGTGCCGGCGTCGGCATGCGCGAGCCGCAACGCCCGTCGACGAAACGTCAAGCAAGAACAAGTCAGCCCGTCCGTGCGTCAGCGTATTCAAAGCCGCGCCGGATCGCCGCAGAAACGGCGCGTCCGTTCCGCGCGCGTTCCTTGCGCCGGCCGGCCTTCCTACATAGAGCCTAAGAGCGCAGCGGGCGTCGGCAGCCTGCGGGGCGTAATGAAGTGCGGACGGTGCGGGGCAGATGACTCCTGCGGGAGTCTCACGGCACTGGGGCACATGGGTAACGCGAGGAAAGGATCTGTACTGTATGCCGCATGCGCTAGCATGGCAGCTTGCCTCCGCACCCGACCCAGCGCTGGCGCAGCAAATGGCTAAGGGGCACACCTATACAGCTGCATACTCCCATCAGCCCAGTGCTGTATATAATTACCTCTCCCGGCGAGAAACGGCTTGAGTGGCGCGGTACCCGTCTCCTCGAACTATCAAGTACCGCACTTGTCCTCTGATTAGAGCACGTGCGCGCGCCGGCCTAACCGATTTGAAGCGGCATGCGGGCCGCTCTCAAAGCTCGAAGGCGACAGCGTTGAACCACGCGCCGATGATGGCGCGCGGAGGGCGGACAGGTCGCCATATCCCAATAATCATGCCGCGCGGTGGGGCGATCAGGCCCAGGGGGCCGTCGCGTCGTGCATGGCCCGTGCCACCACCTTGGCAACAGAGCGGGGAACGATGCCGATCGGCACGAGGAACACCCGGCTCTGGCTCGGCGGATCGCCGGTCGGCTTACGCGCGCCCTGAGAGTAACAGCAGGCCGGATGACCGTGTCTGCTCATAGGACATCCGTCACCTCCGACGCACGGGCGAGATTCGAGGAGACACTAGTATTGGCAGGGCTGTAGCGTACAGATGTCGAATATGGACACAGGCAGGTAGGGAAAGATGAGGAGGGAAAGGGGGGAACAGGCGGGCGGAGAGGGCTACAAGCAGTGGGCGATGCATAAGTGTATACTGTAGGCTGCGTAGTTCGGCCTCCTTCGTAGCCACCGCTCTTGTGTATGAAGTACGTGTAGGAGCCCAGTGTCGGCGAGAGGACAAGGATGCATGAATAAAGAGGGATAAACAATGGATTGGCGTGATGGGATGAAATGCGTGGACATGCGGGCCTCGAGCGACAATGCAAAGTGTAGGAATGCAGACTTGTGAAAGATACGGCCGGATAGACAAGAAGTGTTAATTTAGGGCGTGAGGGTGTGAAAGTAAGAGCGTTGCAATGCGAAGGTTAGGTTAAGCGACGCTGGGGAGGGGCGCAGTGGCCGTGAGCGAGTATCCATGGTTTTATGGGCAAGGCAAATGCGGGACAGCGGGCAGGAGCGAGAGCGAGTGGATAGCACGAGAATGGACTACCGGTCAAGACAACCGAACGTGAGGACGGCGAGCCGATGCGGAACGGGGTTGTGGGGAGCGAACCGAGCTGTTAGTGGGCATCGTTGTTCCCCTGACCCCATAGGCATGTTATCATAATAGCGGTAGCCATTGGCCTAGACACAGAAAACAGTGAAATCAGCGAGGACCAGGTGCAAGAGGTGGAAGAGGAGAGATGGAGGGAACTGCGTTGTACCAGCAAAGGTGCGAGTTTTGGGGGGCGCGACTAGATCGGGCAGGGCGGATGCGGGGGAGCGGTGTGGGAAGCTGCGAGCGGGAGTACAGCGGAGAAAAGAGCGGACACGCACCGATGACGAGACTGGGGAGGTCGAAGATGTCGCGCCGGATGTGGAAGCAGAACGTCGCAGGCACGGGCGTCCCATCTGGCTTGAGGAGCACACAGTGCGAGTAGACCGACTGTGTCGTGTTCTCAAAGGCGTGCGTTGCGAAGTTTTCCCAGTACTCGACGACGGACTGGTTTTCGAAGAGCTGTCAATTTACCTTTAGGGGCCTAACGGGTGTGAGAGAACGGATGAAAGGCGCACCTCCCAGATATATTTGCGTTTACCGAGGAGCTCTTCCTTTGACCAGTCAGTGAGCATGCAAAACTCCGGCCCCACCAGGCAGATCTCCCCTGTCCGCCTCCAAACAACTGTGGGCGTTCCGACGTAGGAGATCAACTTATTGAGCTCCTGTGAGGTAGTACATCAGCGCCGTTATACACAAGCAGACTGAAACAAGCGCACGATGATGGAACGTTGTAGCGACTTCTCTACGAAGACCTCGTCCTCCTCTGTAAGGGGCATCTGCAGTGCAATGAGTGACGGCCGGAAGATTGCCAGCGCGCGCACGATGCGCAAAATGTCGTTCTTCTCGAACCTGCGCCGGATTTTCGTGCCAACGGGCAAAGAGTAGACTACGTAGGGGCGTACCGGTGAGGCAGGTTCTTCATGAGGAAATGATAGCCCTCCGTGTAGTCGTAAGGTTTGGTAACCGCGGCATACACCTCATCCCCTCTCGCGCCGCTGCCACCCGCTGCCGGTTCGAGCAGAGAATGTCCGCTTTCGCGATCGAACGCGGCGGGCCCGAACACATATGTTGACTCTGCAGTCGCTGCAGGGAACCGCGGCGCAAGCGGATGTAACGGCTGCGCTGGCGATGCCGACGCGGCTGCTGCCGCTGGCGTCTTGGAGGGCAATGCAGGCGAAGCGAGAAAGTTCGCGCCAGGGAAGTCCTCTGCGGTGTAAAGGCCCGCAGGGGACGCGTACGGAGCGAACACGTCCGCAGGCCAACTACTGGGAAACTCTGCCGTCGCGGACGAGGGCGGCACGGACGGCGGTGAATTCGTGTGATCATGTGCAGAGTCAGGGGACGTCTTGCCGAGCATCTGCGACAGGTAAGAGTACTCGAGACCAGCAGCCTCAGAGCCAAAGAGACCAGGGTCGTACGTAAACGCGCTGAAGAGCGGGTCTGAAGGGGAGAAGACGGCAGATGCTACAACGATGCGCGCGCGCGCGTTGGGTGAGGGCACGACGGGGGGCGTGCGGGGGAGGCGTACGGGATTGCAACGGTTGCCCGGCGGGCTGAGTCTGTGAAGGGGGCAGCGGAGGCGGCGGAGGCTGTGCGGACTGGCCCGTTGCGGAGCCAGACGCTGGTGTGGATGAAGACATGGGTACATCACTGGTCGATTTCTTTCGCTTCAGTTCCTCTGCGGTGCGGAATTAGGGCGATCCGGCCGAGCGCGACGAGGGCAGGGTACAAACCCAGCTCTTCTTCGTCCAACAGGTACTTTGCACGCTTTCGGTGACCCTCGACGCACTGGTCGCCGACACCGCGTTTGATGCATCGTTGACAAGGGCGGGCTGCAACGGTGATGATCGTCGATAAATTTAGAAGATGACGGGAATGTTGAACACGCACAGTCGTCACAAGTGAGGTGGGCCTTTTGGCACAGGGCACATGCACGACTGGCCTTCTTTTTCTTCTGGCTGTCTTTTTTCTGGCCGGCAGGGGACGAGGCGGCTGCGGGCGAAGCGTCGGCGGGCTCGGACGAGTCCGTTCGCCTTCGCTTTGGGGCAGGAGTGGATCGTCGAGGAGCAGAACTAAACGCAGAAGTGCTCTGGACGGCTGAGGATGGGCCAGGCTGGCCGTTGGGAAGCTGGGAATGTTGTATTGAGGAAAGGGAGGCGGGGTCGATCGCGAGAGGTTGCAAGGGTGGTAAGCTGGATATGGAGCTCATCGAGTCGCCGAATGATGGTAGGAGGTAGAGAGCGGAGAAGAGGAAAGAGAGACGATAAGAAGGCCAGGAGGGGATCGGCGTTGCAGGATGGGCGGAGGGACGCGAAAAGCGCTCGTTGGTGGCGGCGACGGAGAGCGGGGGAGACGGTGTGCGGGCGTCCGGAGTTATATACAGTAAGTTGGACTGTTTTTTTCCCGCCTCATTGCCTCCCAACGATTTCGATTAATATTTCCGTGTGCACGCCGTCGCATGGTCATCCGGCGGTCACACCCTTGTCTCTAGGCGCAAACGTCGACGCAGCTCAGAGACTTTGGAAGCCCTTGGCTCTCTCGACCCCTAACTGACTTCTCAGACAAGACCCAAGGACGAATCTCGTGAAAGCGAATGGCGTTACAGTCCGGGCTCACGCGCCCGGCGTCCCTCGGAACTTTCATCTTCCCCTTGCCTCTTCACGTAAACCAGACGTCATCATCCCCGTCCTCCGGACACGCTCCCCCTGCCGCACGAGCACTATCTCAGGTCCTCCAAGCACCCAGCATATTCATTAAAATCCGCGAACACCGACGTCCGCCCAGCGCGCGCCCACTGACGTAGCACTTCAGCGGCCCTTCCGGTCCGGCAAGCTCACACCAGATGACGCCCGCCGCGCGCCTTGCCAGCGCCGACCGGCGCCTCCTGGCTCAACTCTCGGCGTCGCTCGGCAAGACGTCCGCTCAGAACGAGCTCCGGTGGATGAAGGACGCCCTCCGGCGTACCCGCCCAGTGCTGCCGCCGGCGACCGACCTCGCGTCAATGGTCGCCCGTCGCGCGCGAGGCGAGCCGCTCCAGTATATCCTCGGTACGCACCCTGGCCTCGTACATGTACCCTGGTTTCACTGACCACACACTCACCATTAGGCACGCAGCCTTTCGGTCCCCTCGAACTTCTCGTCCGCCCGCCCGTGCTCATCCCACGACCAGAAACCGAAGACTGGGTGCTGCGTCTCGCGGACATTCTCCACCCGATGTGCACACGTCCCGCACGTGTCCTCGATCTCTGCACGGGCTCCGGCTGCATCCCGCTCCTCCTTTGCGCGCTCTGGCCCCAGGGCTCTACAAGCGCCGTCGGCGTCGACATCGCCGACGAGGCCCTCACGCTCGCCACCGACAACGCGCGCGAGTGCGGCGTGCCGCTCCTAGGAGACGCAGGCGCGCAGGGCCCCCCGCCGCGCCTCCACAACGGATTCCTGCCCCTCCACGGTGATTTACGTGCTCCAGACGCGCTCGCATGCGCGCTGCCGCTCAAGCCTTACACGCTTATTACCGCGAACCCACCATACATACCTCCGGCCGAGTACGCGGCGCTCGACGCGTCCGTGCGCGATCACGAGGACGCGCGCGCACTCCTGGGTGACGGACCAGACGGCCTCGGTTTCTATCACGCTATCGCAGAGCTCGTATGTGCCGACGGTGTATTGGACGAGGACGCGGTGCTCGCGCTCGAAGTGGGCAAGGGCCAGGCTGACGCGGTGCGCGCCATCGTCAAGCGCACGGGCGCTTTTACGAGGACAGAAGTATGGCGCGACCCGTGGGGCATAGAGCGCGTCGTCGTGGGATGTTGTGGCGACCGGCAGGTGTCGGAATGAGACAGCCGATGGACTGCGGGGGGCATAAAACGCTGATCGTGAGACACGATGGGACCGACTACGCGTTGGCGAACGCGAACAGAGAGCGACCCAAGGCTGCTTCCGGACTCGGCCCAGCGGGATTCCCGAGAAGCCGTGGGGCAGAGCAAAAGATGCAGTACGCGCTGGCCAGGAGGCGATTTACTCGTAACTTTAACGTTGTACAGAGCGCGGCCACTCTAAACAGGCTCTACGACTCGGATGGTGACTACTAGCACCTCGTGCGCTCCGCACCCTATACGCGCCAATTGCATCATGTAACACGGCGCCCGCCAGCCCCAACGCGTGGACGGAGTCGGGAAACGTACAAGCGCAAGCTCATTAGTGGAGGTCAAGATATAACGCGCGCCTGGGCCCTAGAATTCGAGGAGGCGTAGGCGCGAAAGTACAACCCGCTCTGCCAAACCCGTGCCGCATGCTATCCGACAAAGCACCCGTTCGAACGTCCGAGCGGAAACATAGGATTAAGTCCGAGTATACAGATCTACAACACGTAAGTCGTGGAAAACATCGACATCCTCGCTAGCGCCCGAACTTTCCCCGTTTCCATTCAGCGCGAGCTCGAAGAGCCTACTGAGTCCACCAGAGCGAATCGGAGTCGGGCACCCCCCCGCCGCGACTCGGTGCACACACCATGCCTTGCAATTGTAGCTCGTCCCCGGTGACATCACGCCACGTCTCGCCGGCCGCTGACGGTCCTAGCATCGGCGCACTCTAGCGCGCGTCCTATGTTCCGCCTAGGTCGTCGCCGCGGATGACCTGGCACGGCGCGCCTGTGCCCTCGACGAATGCCGCGCAAACGTAGAAGTGCGAACACGAACGCCTGAGATCACGAAACGACTCAAGCGAGCCTGCGTGTACCGACCGACAGCAAAAACGTGCAGCTTGTGTAGATTGATAAAATAAGTAATCCTAGAGCAACTACCGAACGCGGTACCTCGTACAGTAACGGATACATCCGTTGTACGCTTAACTGTTAAGCTGTAGTGCCGGCAGCAGAAGGACAGGCTAGGAAAACTCAACCTCTAAGGCCGATATCGATTTCAGTAAATAAGGATATTCTTAGAAGATCACTGCATTGCAATACTGGCGTCCTTCCTATGAATGTGTCAGGGAGTCATAACATGCACTGAGGCAAGGGGACAAACCGCATCGTAGTACTGCGTGACGACGACTCTCCCTAAGATTAGGCGTATGGAGATATCTTCCTGCTCTTCAGGTAATAAAGATAGCTGGGCCAGCGGTTGACTACGAGTTCGGATATACGGCAGCGATGTTTCCAGCGGTTTTCCATCCGCAAGCAACGAGCCCTCGACGATCTGACTTCGAGTTACGACCTCATATTGATCAACAAACTCAGCAGAAGGACGATCGTTGCTTTGCTGCGCCCAGGCAACTCGACGAGGATGATAGTCGGCAAACTCTATAGCATCATTGCTCGTGAGAGTGGGAATATACGCTGGTAGGTGACTGGAGCTGGACAGCGGCATAGACACGATGCGGACGGAATGGGCCGCCCACTCCTGGAAGGGAATATGAGTGGTCTTTCCAGGAAGAGTATATGCCAGCTTGTGAAAGTGCTTTTTAAAAGTGCTGGCGAGTGCGAGCACTTGAAGTCGGCGGGGATCGGAAGAATCCGTCGAGTGAAGACTGAAATAGAAGCTCAACATCCTATTCGTCGCGTCTTCCTGAAAGTAAGCGTCGTCCCCGAAGCAACCGCCCCCGGTCCCGTCTGAACGAGCTCGTATGTCCGTAATCGAGACGGCGGACGAGAATGGTGGGAAATGGAAGGCGAGAGCGGGGCCGTTACGACCACCAGTACATAATCCTAAGGGGTGCAAGAAACACACGAGTTCAGGAGGCCTGTCGCCCTGCGATGGTATGCAGCGAACTATCATCAGATGGTGTTCGTCAAAGAAAAAGGGACTAGGTTCATGCGAACCGTACTCTGCCACAATTTCCTGTATGGTTAAAATAAGTTTGTAACTGTCTACCTGATCGATGCCGTACAGATAACAACTTACGAAAACATGTTCACCGCTGGTCCAGTCGTAGACAGCAAAGGAAGATAGTCCGGGAAAACTCAGCACTAGCCAACGGCACAGAATGTACCGGCCATCTGTTTCAAACCATAGCAACCGAGCATCGACGCCTAGGACGAATGTCGATTTCTGGGCCAGCGGGTGGATATGGCCCGATGCGAGGGATCTAGGCGAAAAGCAGGTTGCGTTCGGATTCCTGGGCGAGGTCAGCAGCGGCAATCCATGTCCAGAGGCAACACTTACTGGACCCCGTGCGCGACGAGCAAGAGATCCATAGGTGTGTTCACACAAGCGTCGTCGAAACTGTCGTCCAATTGAACGACCCAGTGCTTGAACGACACCCCTCTCCGAGGACACGATAGCCTGTATGCATATACTCTATTGTCTTCCCAGCTCCAGAGCAGACCTCGAGCGATGTGAGGCCCCGACGACCCCGCAAAAAAGTCGAAATGATCCTCGGAAAATCTCAAGCATGCACGATCACGTCCGTACGCATCTAGCATCTTCAGACGCTCGCCAACTGTTAGGGAAGTATTTGGGCCATCTTCCATACCATAGCGGTAGAGAAGGACAATATATCGAGATTCATTCATCTCCAGGAGGATTTTGTGGAAGTAACTGCATGTCTAAGAGTCGATGATGAGAGGCCATCGAGGCCTTGTATCAAGAACGTACGGTCTGTAAATTTATGATGGATAGAGCATCCAGGTGTTGAACTATCTTAAGGAGAAGTTCGAGAGGAGTGATCGATAGCATTCTGAGAAAGAAATTCGGGAAGTCTGGTTGAGCCTGCGACGAAGATGACCGAAGACGCCGGAAGGTATCGTGACGAGGGCCCGACCGGTGACCACACTAGGGTGCCTCAAGAAATGCTACAAGGCTCCGACTATCTGTGAAACTATGTCTCTTTACATGTGTTATAGACATTCCGGCAAAGGCTTACTGAGAAGGGGAAAGTGTAGCCATTCACACAGGGCGATTGCAACTACACAAGAATCCTGGAAGCGGTCGCGGCAAGAGGCAGACTCGTACTCAATTAATGTCGGAAATCTATAATTGTGATTATAATGATCGTAATTGTCGATCAGCCGATTACGAACATTATAGCCGATGATTTCGGAGAAAGTTTACCACATTTTCAGGCCAGCTTTTGTTTGCTCATAACCGCTATTATAATCAAAATCATAGGTTACAATGGATGGGGTTATATTTATAATGTCAATCCCAGTTTTCCTACAAAACTTCTGTTTGCTGCCGCCCCGTCACCAGTACAGTATTCGCTCACGGCATAACTTTCTTATCTTCCTCAAGGCCTGTCTTAGCGAGGCTCTATCTTGCTATATCATCTAATCAAGCGCATGGTCGTCTCCTGGGCGAAGAGCCTGTTGAGTCGACCAAAGCGAGTCGGAGTCGAGAACCTCCCCGTCGCGACCCGGTGCATACACCATGCAAATGCCGCACGTCCCCGCCGATGTCGATGAATCAGGTGCACTGGCGGGCCGAAGGCCCGTTGTCACACAGGGATCAGAGTGACAGCGCGAGGCCAGGGCCATTATTACAAAATGAGGTACGGTGTGGGTATCCTAACGGCGGGTATGGTTGTCCACTAGGGTAGTATAAGAGGCGCGAGCGCCCGTGATGAAGTATATCTATGTAGAGTCTGAGGGGGAGGCCCCTGTCGATGCCATGCCATGTCTTGCCGTCCGCTAGCAGTCCTGGTATCGGCGTACTTCAGCGCGCCCCATGTTACACCTATATCGTATCGTGGATGATCTAGCACGGCATTGCATACCTCGATGTCCGTTGCACTAATGGTAAGGTGCAAACATGAACTCTTGAGACCACGAAACGACTCAAAGCGAAGCCGTGTACAAATGAAATTCTCATAATGCATAAGCCCATAATGCATGTATGCTCATCATGATAGTGCATACGCCGGATATCTTGCAAAAGAGCTCCATCCGGCCAAGCTGCATTCTCATAATGCATGAAGGCTTGCACTGCATGGGCCATCAGGAGAACAGACCGTATGCGTCATAAGAATCCCATCTGTATATCAATGATAGCAAAGGAGTTGAGTAGACTGACAAAAGAAAGGATCCTAGAGCAACTGCAAAATGCAATACCTCAGACTCATACAGTAATGAACTCCTCTTGCTGTATCCTAACCGTCGTGCTGTGATGCCCGCAGCAGAAGCATAGGCTAAGAAAGCCCATCGTCCAAGGTTGATATCGATTCAAGTAGATAAGGAGGTCCTCAGAAGGTCATTGCCCTGCAGTACGAACGTCCTTCCTGTGAACGCGTCAAGGTGTTGTGCCATGCACTAAGACAAGGGGAACGAACCGCATCGTGGCACTCCAAGACAACGACCCTCCCGGAGACTATGCGCCGGGAGATACCATGCCCTTCAGGCAGCGCCGCGGCGGCTGATAAAGATAATCGAGCCAGTGGTCGACTACGAGCTCGGATATACGGCATCGACGTTACCAGCGGTTTACCATCGGCAAACAACGAGCCTTCAACGATCTCACTTCGAGTCACGACCTCATATTGGTCAACAAACTCAGCCGAAGGACGATTTTTGCTTTGTTGCGCCCAGGCAACTCGACGAGGATGATAGTCGATAAACTCTATAGCACGATCGCCCTTGATGGTTAGACTATGAGTGGGGCCGGGCAACTGCGTAGACATGATGCGGACGGAATGGGTCCCCCACTCCTGGAAGGGAACATGAGTGGTTGCGCCGGCGAGAGTAGATGGCAGCTTGTGAAAGTGCTTTTCGAAAGTGCTGGAGAATACGAGCACCTGGAACTGGCGGTTGAAGTCGGAATGATCCGCCGAGCGAATACTGAAATAGAAGGTAAACAGCCTGTTCGTCGTGTCCTCCTGAAAGTAAGCGTCGTCCCCGAAGCAACCACCCCGGGTCCCGTTCGAAAGAGCTTGTATGTTTATAATCGAGACAGCGGACGAGAATGGTGGGAAATGGAACGCGAGGGCGGGACCCTCACTACCACCAGTGCATAATCCTAAGGGGTGCAAGAAACACACGAGTTCGGGGGGCCTGTCGTCCTGGGATGGGATGTAGCGAACTATCATCAGATGGTGTTCGTCAAAGAGATAGGTATGAGGGTCGTCCAAACAGGCCTGTGTCACCATTTCCTGCATGATTATTAAAATAAGTTTGTAATCGTCTACCTGATCGATGCCGTACAGATAACAACTTACGAAAACATGTTCACCGCTGGTCCAGTCGTAGACAGCAAAGGAACTCTGTCCGGCGGGCGAATCCTCCATCCGCCAATGGCACAGAATGTACCGGCCATATGTTTCGCACAAAAGCAACCGAGCATTGACGCCTAGGATGAACGTCGGCCTCCGGGCCAGCGGGTGGGTATGGCCCGATGCGAGGGATCTAGGCGAAAAGCAGGTTGCGTTCGGATTCCTGGGCGAGGTCAGCAACGACAATTTACGCTCGGAGACAGCACTTACTGAACGTTGCGCATAACGAGCAAGAGATCCATAGGTGTGTTCACACAAGTGTCGTCGAAACTGTCGTCCAATTGAACGACCCAGTGCTTGAATGAGACCCCTCTCTGAGGACACGATAGCCTGTATGCATATACTCTATTGTCTTTCCAGCTCCAGAGTAGACCTCGGGCGATACGAGGTCCCGACGATCCTGCAAAAAAGTCGAAATGATCCTCGGAAAATCTCAGACATGCACGATCACGTCCGTACGCATCCAGCATCTTCAGACGCTCGCCAACTGTCAGGGAAGTATTTGGGCCGTCTTCCATACCGTAACGGTAGAGAAGGACGATATATCGAGATTCATTCATCCACAAAAGGATTTCATGAAAGTAACTGCATGTCTAAGAGTCGATAATAAGAGGCCATCGAGGCCCTGTGTCAAGAACGTACGGTCTGTAATTTTACGATGGATAGAGCATCCAAGTGCCCAACAATCTTGATGAGAAGTTCGAGAGGAATAATCAATAGCATTCTGAGTAAGAAATTCGAGAAGTCTGGTTGAGCCTGCGACGAAGATGGCCGAAAACGCTGGGGTGGGGTATCGAGACGACCGGCGAACACACTGGGATGCCTCGAGAGATACTACAGGACTTTGACTATCAGCGAAACTCTCTCTCTACATGTATTATAGGCATTCCGACAGAGGCTTACCACGAAGGAGAAAGAAGAGTCGTTCACACAAGGCGATCGCAGCTAGGCAAGGAGCCTGCCAGGGAAGCTGTCGCGGCAAGAGACAGGCTCGTACTCAAGCTTCTGCCTGCTGCCCGTTACCAGTACTCACGTAAGACATAACTGCATAACCTCTGATTTTTCTCCTGGCCCATACATGGCAGGGTTTTACCTTGTGTCATATAAACGGGCGCATGGTCGCCTTCTGGAATTATACAACATATATATCGCCCTATCTCGAGAGCAGCCCAACTCCAGACAACTTGAAAGTATAGCGAGGGCCGGCACTACAGATACTTCAGACCAAATGTCCATCGAGCATTCCTAATACATCTATTTCGTTCGCAGATGTAAAATCTCATCCCGGAACTCACCCGCAACCTCAAACCTAACACTTCAAACAGCCTCCTGAACACTAGCATATTCACTCTCGATGCCAGGCTCGATCATGCATGCGTGCCCGAGAATGACAATAGCGGACGCGCCAACAAGCCAGAATGCGAAGCCGAGAGGATCCGCATACCAAAGGAGGGGGATGCCGATTACGAAAAGACCGGTGTAGAGAGACTTTTGGGTGACAACGTGCTGGCCGACT
This sequence comes from Vararia minispora EC-137, assembly GCA_022160365.1. NCBI lineage: Eukaryota > Fungi > Basidiomycota > Agaricomycetes > Russulales > Lachnocladiaceae > Vararia > Vararia minispora. Next base: position 22,607 of record MU273738.1, read on the forward strand.
TGCATCGGTTCGGGAGCTAGAGATTCTAAGCGTTAGCGACACAATCCCAGAAGGTACGAGGAAGACGGCGGGATGGTAACCGCACAATGTTGAATAGCACTCACCCCATTTGTTGATGGCAGCGAATCCACCAATGAGGAAGACGAGTGCAATGAGTAGGTAAGGCTTCGTAATGCTAGACGGGAATGTCGAAATAAGCAAGGTGCCATATAGCTTGCGCGACTAGCTTACAGAGCATATACGCCTAGGGCGGCGAAGATGAGACTGTAATTTCCTGTGAACGGTACTCAGAGCCTCGCCCCAACACGGCACGGAGCGTAGGCGTACCGGAGAAATAACGGGTGTTGTAGGATATCCGCTATGATTGACCAAGTATATCAGTGCCGTTACAGCCCATGAGAAAGAACCACACACAGTGACAGCGGTGTTGAGGTCTGCTGGACGGGAAATGCGGTTATAATCGAAAAACTCTTGTGGCGGACGGATGGCACTGAGACGGGTCTCCTGCGATGGTCGAGGTTACATCAACACTCACGTACCGCTTCCAAACTGAGACATACACGGAAGGCTTTGATAGTATCGGTGATGCGCATAACGGCCTCCATGGTTGTAGAAAGAGCGGGTGTGGATAGCGAGGTCGAGCACGTAGGGTAAAGGGAGTACGTGGAAGAGGTGGGCTGGTGAGGGCGCTGCGCGCGTCTTTTGTGTCGGGCTCGTTTTGGTTGTCCCTTGCCTGGTGCTGCGGCTGACGCGTTGATGACTCGATTTGGAACCCATTGTAACAATTGTCTGCCGCAGAGCACGTCCTGCCGCCGCGTCCGCAGCCTTTATTTGCACACCCTACGTTGCTTTCGACCACCTACACGTCGTCTTCGATCAATCGGCCATGATTCGCCGCACGCCCACGCTCATCCCCATGAACGACACCGACGTTCAAGCCATTCGCAATCTCCTCGCACAAAAGAAGGCGGAGACTGCGCAAGCTGTGGGGTCCAAGGGGAAGGCAAAAGATGCCACGGAGAGTAACAAACCCTTTGTGGCCGCAGAAGAGGCAAAGAAGCAGCGCGAAGCCATGTCCAAGGACGAGCGGCTCGGAATCGTGTCTTAGGGGTTCCTAAGGATGGACAAGGTAAGCCCCCAGACTTTCTGCTGTGCGCACGTCTGCGCGGCTCATGGTCTTCAAAACTATTTATCAGATTGCTTCCTGTGTTTCCGCAAGATACCCCGAGACACCCGGTGCAAGGCGGGAATCCATAGAGACTTGCAGCTGGAAGACAGCCTAGTTGGAACGCGCGAGCAGTGTTTTGGCAGGGAGCAATATGCGAACAATAGCGACCTTTCCTATACAGCATTCGTTCACCCTCTGTGAACGCCGTTCCTCAGTCATCCAGCGCAAACAATAGTGTTTTGTGTCATTATCCAACGCCAAACCACCTGCGCGACTTTGGACGGGACTAAAATAAGCACTGCACGCTCTATCCGGCTTGCTCACTTCGCTGCTCGAAGCAGAACTCGATATCCACGGGCATGGCATAGGGTGCATGACTGGTATTCTCCGGGGTACGATTGCTCGCTGCTCCTTTACAGCAACCGGTATCATGTCCTGAAGTTGACGATCCCGCAAGTCCTCGTGCCTATGATATACACATACTGTCCAGTGGCCGTTGACTACGAATGCATGAACGGTAAAGTGGGATATCGCGACGCATACACCGTCGGGTATATGTTGACATGTCCGCCCAACCATTCTTTCATCCGTCTTCATATATATCAACTACTGCAGATGTGAAGGCGACTGCAATAACGGAAAGGTAAGACCGGTGATACACTAGCTTATACGCGGGTGTAGAGGATGAGATAGTCGCTCGGGGCCCAGTACTAGTATCGGCGGCCTTCTACAACACAAGTGGGGGGTAATCTCGCCCATCTTTGCATCCTGTGTGCCGCGCTGCAGATCCTCTACCTCACTAGGGGCAGTCGTTGGCGCATTTAACATTCACAGTGCTCCCAGCCAAGCCTTCCTGTGCAAGATGCTGACAGACCGTTTCGATAGAATGGAAGCGAGAAGACCAGACCTTCCCCAAACAGCCTACCTGACCTATTTCGGGTTTTTGTAGGAATCCCCTGCTGATCACTGTAGCCGAGCAATCGAGCGGTCAGACCGGTCATGGTTTACTTATCATTCCCACAGCATCCACATGCAGTGGCTCGCGGAGCAAGTCGCCACGGACGGAGACACTTTCAATAGATGCACAAGCGCAAACAACTTAAAGTTAAACCTCATGGCTTTGTGCGCCAGCAGCAGACGCCGCGGCGACACTCCACTCCCGATCACGTGCTACCTATTCCACCGATCCAACCGTCTTACATCACAGCGGAACTTACCTGGTCATGGTGTACTGTCCTGCCTCTGTTTGGACGAAATGTCGGGAAAGTGACTAGGTACAGTAATGCGAGGCACGGAAAGCCGGAATTCGATTCTGTCTCGGCGAAGCCTAACTAGACAGCCTTGAGCGAATGCCTGTGTCAACGAGGATTAGTACCATATCAAATATACTCCATGACGAGTATCCCACCCTCTAGATCCCGGTTGTTGCAAAAAGAAATGAGATCCGTGCGCTGCATGTGCAGACAGGTCACCCGAAGACTATCCCAAAGCGAGGCAGTCGTGACACCGCGTGAATCCTGCCCCTGAACAGTGTCACTGTCTTGCAGAACGAGCGCGTCAAGAATGTGCTGAGCGGCCTCGTCGTATCGCTATGTAACAATGGGTGCGTGCGTAAACGTGCCAGAGAAAGAGTTGTCACGCACGGAGAGGTTGATGCAGGATATGCCGAGATTAAAGCGGGCGCGAATATACGCGGGATTCAGCTCGAGCGCACGGTAATAGTACGAGATAGCCTCATCAGCAGCCCCGCTATTCGCAAGCGTTGCACCCACGCGGTTGTATAAGACCCAGTCGTCAGGTCGGACGGCTAACGCTGCTTGGAAGCAGTCGAGTGCTTTGAAATAATCCTACAGATTCGCTCTGGTGGTGCACCACTCAAGTCGCAGAGGGACACACCTCGTTCGCATTGAGAAGGATAGCCAGGGCAATTTGGACGTCAGCATCGAGCTCGTTGCCCGCATGACGAACCATCGCCAGTAAGCACGACACAAGACTGTCAAACGTCCCGCCTGGTCCGCCATGCGTGGCAACGATGGCGGTATAACGACCGTTTCGGAGGATCCACTGGCGTACGGCGTCAATCGTGTGCTGGCGCAGACCTTCATTCGTTGAAGATATGGCAAGGGCAAGCCATGAAGGCAGATGCCCTGGGTCCAGCTCGACCGCCCGTCGCAGAGCTTGCAGCGCTTGCATCTCACGTTCGTTTTCTTGCTGTTTAACACCAAGGTCGAACCACGCCTTCGCATCCATGGGTTCGCGCTGTACGGCCGCCTCAAGCTGCAACACGCTCTGCGGACAGAGCGTGAGAAGGCCTGGGCGGTGGGGGAGAGGGGTCTACAAACCTCGTAGAAGGAGTACGACGGCACGCCATGCTTGGAGTGATGGTTTGTCTGGGAACGCTCGCCAAGTAAATACGGATTGTTTGTCTGGAAGCTGTACCCAGACGTGTCCACAGGCCAAACGCCGACGCTTGTGGCTTCATACACATCCCAGCTCTCTTGCAGTTGACCCCAAGGATTCTGGCCTTCCATTGCAGACGCCCGCTCAGGAGCGGAGTGATGCGCACTCCAATAGTCAGCGTATTCCTCGTTCTCTGCGTCAAAATAAGCCTCGTTCGGGTCCATATGGGAGGGCCGTTGACCAATCCATTCCCGCCCCATGCCTGCTCCTGTGATGGACACGGGAATAGTCGTGGGAGGGTGCGCGAAGTCAACTGCCTTTCCCTTCCCCTTTGTTCCCCCTGATGGCGCGTCGCTCATCCTGCCAGCTTCCGACTTGTGCACCATGTCATTGCCTTCAACGACTACATCGTGGTCGCGAAGCTGACGCATCAAGGATAGAAACTGGCTGTTCTTAAACTTTGGGTTTTCGTCATGAGAAACAGCGTCGATGACTTCGCCGGCTGTACGGGCGAGATCATCGTCGTACTGAGGCTGAGATGCAGGTGTCTGCTCTGCAACAGGAGGGACCTCCTGGATTTGACTGAGAGAAACCTCATGTGAACGAAAGGCCTGCTCGAGAGTAGAAGCTGTACTAAGATGTAAGGAGCCATGGCAAAGACGCAAATAGCGATACACACGATCGAATTCAGCCAATTTTGACATGCGCGCCTGAGCAGGTTGCGGCATCGCGTGCATTTGAGCCACGGGGAGCATGGGTATTATCGACTGTTGGTAGTGGACTGTTGTGCGTGCGTTACGGCTAACAATACGCTGTACGGGAACCCGTCACGCACATTGATGGAATTGCTGCGGCCTTGACTGCGCTACGTCTTGCTGCACGGTGGGAGAAGTGGACACCATTCGAGGCGAAGACGGTGACGCAAGCTGCGGAGGTCGGGTCAAGAAATCCGTAGCCCACGATGCGACGGGTGATGGGGCCTGTGGCGGGGATAGAGCCCGTGCAGGAGCAGATGAGCTATTCAAAAGAGATGCATGTAAAGCAGAAAGGTCAAAGTCTGTTCGTCTAGAGAGCTGAGGGGGTGATACAGAGGCCTGGCCACCGAAGAATTGCGATACTTCATGACCAAGGCCAGGAGATGGTGCAGTGAAAGAGCGAAAGGTCTACAGCACGTCGGTACAATACCACGTAAAAATGCACAGTGTAGATACCTCGCGAGATGATCCCGCTCTCCCCGCACCGAAGAAATCCTGGGACAGCAAGCATGAGGGTGCGCACACGACAGCATAGGTTAGCGCACGCACCTGTTGGAGGCCCTTGTCACGATCGAAATTCTTCGTCAAGGCCTGCAGTGCATTACTTGGACCACATTCTGCTCCGCTTATAAGCATAGGAAGGGCCATTGCCGCAGAGGAATAGACAGGAGGACGGCCGGGGGGAATTTGGGAGGAGGACGGATGCACTCAGGCTGATGCAAGTCACGGTAGTAGTGGATCGCGACAAACACATGCGTAGATTGGGTCTGGGGTTCGGTCCGCGGCCCGGGCCGCTAACGCTCAACCCGATTGTAGGGGTATGGCGAAAATTCCAGCTCACACATCAGCTCAAAGATTATGATGACAACGGCACAAGGTGGCATTCGTGGCGGATATACGCGGAAATTAAACATGCTTTCTGAGAAGAACTCAGGCTTTCACGATCACCCTATCGGCCACGAGCTCGACAGTCTCACAGTCTGCTGGTTCTCCATTGCCGACTTGCGTCTCCACGCACGCAAGATCCATGGGCTAAAGTGTCCCGTCAGTTCGGACCTGCCATAATATGATTAAGAAAGGGCTTACACCGTCGATAACAGTCATAGGGAGATCTAAGTTGAAGCACAGTCAGGGATCGAATACGACGCAAGGAAATCGAAAGGCCAGACGTACGCCACACGGCGGTATCGTATACGACGCCCTGATCACCGCGCACGACAAACGCACGCAAGCTACTAAGATTTGGCCTGTCATCCTCACCGTTCTCTGCTACCGCGACGATGTACCTCTGATCCGCATCCGCGCCGAGAGGAATGAACGCCTGATTTGTGTACGGGTGCCTCTCTAGAACCTTGACCTCAACCTCCCTTGCGTTCGGTGCTGGCTCGCAGCGATACACCGAGATACCTGATGTTGCGGACAAGGCCTCTGGATAGCTGCTGGCGAGCAGCATAAGCTTGTGATACTTGAGAGCAGTACCAGAATTGGCCGACGTGATCTTTATGCTGCGTGGACTTGGTGTGGCATTGACGTCCGGATAGGACTGGATCACTTGACCAAAAGGGGCGAAAGCTTCTGGAGAGATTGGAAGGGCGATAGTCTCTCTTGTAGAGGGACGAGAGATGTCGTTTTCCCTCGAGTTGTAAGCATTGACGGCATCGCTAGCGGTGTCGCTATGGACATATCTAGACGTAGGCAGTTTGCTGCCAAATACTCGTACACGCTTGATGCCTCCGTCAGGATATATTGTTAGACGTATATGCGTGAATGTCTTCCCTTCCGCATTCTCCACTGCGAAGAAGTGCTCCCGGTGCGGTCCAAGATTAGCGCGAGGGAGGATAAGCATCCACTCATCGGCCTCAGAAACAGATGCTTGCACTTCGGAGGCCGGAGAACTTGTCGGAGGTGGCACGTGAGATGGTGAATGAGGAGGGATTTCAGACAGGGATGAGATAGCGTGTACCTCGCAGTACTGAGGGAAGTTTCCCTTGAAGTGTGCAGTATCGACAACGACGTATGAGATATAGAGGGGGGATCCACTAGATTCCATATTAATAAGACAGCGGGGACGATGCAAAGCTGCGTACAGTTTGATTATCGTCCAATCTTTGTGGTCAGTCTGCCGACTACGCTTCGTCTCCCAGCCGTCACCCATATCCTTGCCTAAGTCATATAAGGACAAGTTGGATGCAAGAACAATGGCGATACCTCGTCCGGGCAGAATGAGGTTTGCCCCAGCACCAAAATGCTGATCCGACGTAAGCACAACGCGACCGCCTGCGAAGACGTGCGCCGCGTCGAAAAGTTCGCGAGCATCAGATGGGTGAATAGGCTCTACGTCCCCATACACGCGGAAGCGCGCCTGAATGCCTGGTTAAACACGAAAAGAAGATCAATGGCATGAGCACGAACAATGCCGCCGTCCGGATACATGTTGAATTTCACATAATTGACAGGGGCCGTCGGCAGAATTGTAAACAGGTGGCGTGAGTTCGGCCCTAGCTTGATTTTGGGGAGTACCTCCTCCCACTGGCATGAAATAAGTGAAAAAAAAACGAATAAGCAGGAAAGCGTCGTACTCACCCTCGCGTCATCGAACCGAGGGGGTGCTTCGCCCAGAGGGAGACTCAGGGCTTGGACAGAGGCCTGAGGGGCCTCGTTCCCTGTACGTGGATCGTTACGGGCTGCAAAACCACATTATCAGACAACGAACCGTTGAAATGAGACGTATCGACATCGAACCCCTTAAGCGAGCCAGTAGTACCAAGTTTAATTATAACCCTGCCTGTACTATGAGAGAAGGGTCACAGTGCCATGAACTGCCACGCACCAGTCGTACGCGGGATTATGGCGCCGACTTTCCCAGCCATCGTACAGAGCACCTTTCGGCCCAAATTGGCCCTTCAAACTTGCTGCTGGCTAAGTAGCATGAATCGGCACTCCCGAAGAGTTCGATGGGTGCACGACATACTTCGACGAGAAGTAGATGGAATGCTTCCGCAAAAAAGTCGTCAGATACGAACACGATTTCACCCCCGGTTGCTACGCTCGAGAGCTCTACGGGGCGGTGAGGTTTCAACGTTCGACGAACTTCCTTTGACGCACTGACCTGTGAGCGAAGAGAAGACCTTGCTAAACTGATCAAGAGGGATTTGCTCGTACGACATAGTGCCCAGGAAAATGAAAGAGAATCACCCCAGCAAAACACTGGCAACGGTCCGATTTGTCATCGCGTGCGGACCCCGAGCCTAGTCCAGAACACGGAGATAGCCCTCTAGACAGCGCCGCTCCGTTCCACGTGTGGATGCGGGGATGCTTCCGTCTGCTCGATGTGACCCCGTTGGCAGTACAAGTCAACGCCGAAGGATGGAGAACAACCCTGCAATCAATACGAAGTCTTACTATTGATGACAATCCGACGCCAATCGCAGCACAGCGACCCTTTTTGCCTGCTTTGCACGGCCGGACAAAACAGTCGGCAACATCGCTGCGACGGGCCGTTGTCGCGGTCGGAGCCGGTCGGATAGGAACCAAGCTGAGCGCTGAGGCGCGGAGCAAACGGTCTGCAACATATTCATATGACGAACTCCCGCGTGGCGTAATCACATGTAAGCGAAGGCCTGTTTTGGCTCGTAGCGGGCTTGCAACAAGCAGCGAACCTCAGTTCTGTCCTTTGACCACTCACCACCCTCCTCTTCGAGGCTCGCATAGAGCCTTTGACTTCTCTCCATACTGGACTCATGATCGATCATATTGTTGGAAGACCCAGTCCTTCATGGAAGCGTACTCAAGTGCGCGCTTGCTCATCTCGCTGATTGCAGCCGACAACGTTAACGTGAATTTTCCCGAACTCTCTTAGGTCTTCCTCGTCCTGATCTTTTGGATATGGCGGATTGTCTGGGGAGATCCCAGAGGACCGCGGTTGCTCTGGATCCGTCGGCTTAATAAACGATTGGGTGCGTCGTTGTCCTGTCTTGTTTGTATACCATACAACGTGCGCTGACATGTGAATTCACTTGCAGCGCGATCCACGCCATGGCAAGTCGTTGTGAGCACTCTCACAGCCGTCTACATAATACGCAACCTTGACAAGATCTTGGGACTGGGAGGTAAGATTCCTGGAATGCGCTCTCTGACCCCTGCTCACCCCGGTGCTGTGCATGTATAGCACCCGAACCTCTCGCTCAGCTGGTATGTGGCACCACGCTTTCACACGGGTCAATTCGTCTTCTGACTGGCGCTAAGTATTCCCCCTCATACTACCGCGCCACATGGATAGTCACTGGGTTAGATGCCGGCTTCGCAACTGCCATGAATATACGTCCCAAGTGGTTCCGGGAACTTTGTTCTATACTCTTTTCGGCCTACTATATCATTTACGCCAACGAGGCAGACGAGAAGGTATTGTCGCTCGCGTCTGAGTGAATGGATAGCAACTGATTCCACCAGCTCCGTCGTTTCCGAGCTGTCCCGACTGTCGAGATGCTAAGGGCAACATGGAACAAGACCTCGAACCCTATTGTATGTTGATTAATGCGCTCGATCTCTACTCGTACATTATTCACTCTTCCGTCAAGATACGCCTCGCCGCTATCCCAGAACGTGTCGCAATATACCGGAAACTACTTCTTGCGCGACCCTCGAATTCTCCATACACTCGACCCATCACAGTATATCTGTTTTTCAGCCCGGGAGACAGTTCTGTGGACCCTACCACAGCTTTTGGTGACCAACAAGATCTCATCCTCGATTTCCCCGGGGGAGGTTTCGTAGCGATGTCGCCAGAGCACCACGAAGAGCGTTTAAGACGCTGGGCTGTGAAGACTGGGAAGGTCATCGCTTCCATTGACTATGGAAAGGCTCCTGAGTGTAAGCCGCGCGCTTTTTGACGTCCTTCGTGGAAGAATTGACGCGTGGCTTCACAGACCCGTATCCGTATGCCATTGACGAGGCTTTCGACGTCTACCGTCTTTTGGCTGAATCGAAGGGCAAGGCGATCGGCATGTCTGGTCGCAGTTTGAACATGATCTTAACAGGTGATTCTGCGTGAGTCTAATGCACTCGTTCACGAAAATAATATAACCCGTGGCGTCTTAGAGGGGCGACACTGGCAGTCAGCGTGGTCATCAAAATCTTGGAGCATACCTCTGTCGCCAACGAGCCTTCTTCACCGTACCAGATGCCCGCATCGAAACCACCACATCTACTCCCTCTCCCTATCGCCGTGGTGCTGAGTTATGCTGCACTTGACTTCAACTTTACCTCGTGGATGTCACAAGATAATTTGCGCGTTCTTCGTATAGAAACCGAGATGGACGAGAAACGGCCCCCAGCTCGTACACCTTCTGTTGGCCAACGTCGCTCATCCGGCTTCTTCAATGGTTCTGATGGTGAAGAGGATAGAAAGGACATCAGCTGGGCGAACAATCTCCGTGGTACGAAAGACCACTTGTCGCATGTCAGCCCACTTTCTGTCGTCGATGAACGCAAGAGGCAACCAATCCGCCGAAGGAAGAGCTGGAAGGAATCTATCCGGTTTCAGCTAACGCAGCTCCCTGACACGTCGACGACTCTCCCCAATACCATACCACTTCGTAAGGACCATACTTCACGGCGCTTCCGGACAGAAAAGGTCCTAGAAAGAGAGGCAACCGAGTCCAACGATGAGGGAGCCGAGGCAGACGGAGAACAGTGCGATGTGGAGACATTTCAACACCTACCAGACGAAGAGAAGCCCATTAAGGCCCGCGTACGTTGGAATTACGGTGGGGGCTACAGTCCGGCAATGACTCCCGCAAGTCTCTCTCCCGTCCATTCTCCCGTTCAGCGTCTTAGATCGCTTGCGCGAGATCCCCTGGGAGATCACGTTCAGGAGAAGCTCCAAGCCGAGGTTACGGAAGCTAACGAAGCAGTTGCTGGTCGGCGTAAGCGCGAGGGTGCCGCTACCAGGAACGCGCCTATCGGCACTCGCTTGACGATGACAAGCCGCACGGGGTATTTCCAAGATCGTATCATTTCCCCCAGCATGGTGAGCATCCTTGGTTGGATAGACCTCCGGCTAGCGCCCATAATAAATCCCAGATGCGAGCCATGGCTATTCTCTATATTGGCCCGCATCGAAACCCTGATTTTGCGTCTGATTATCGCATCTCTCCGATTCTCGCTCCATCGCAACTTCTCGCACAGTTTCCGCCTCTACTTATGCAGTGCGGCGAGAAGGATCCATTTGTTGACGACACGATCATCTTTGCTGGCCGCGTGCGCGAGGCGAAGCGGGAGCGCAAGGAAGAATTGTGCCGGCTCATCCACGAGCGGCGGACTGGATCATCGTTCCGTAAGACAGAAGACATCGAGCGTCTCGAAACTGAGCTCGACAAGCTCGAGAGCGAAGAGGATGAAGATTGGGTGCAGATGCAAATCTTCCCCGACTGGAGCCATGGGTATCTGCAGATGCCAATGCTCATGCGCGAGGCGACGGAGGTCATTGACGACCTGGCGAAATGGATGGACGATGCGTTCAGCATTAACAGGCCGATGTCAGATAACAGCATGTCCGACGCGACGTCGCTGACGACGGGCGTCACCACGCCCAACGGTCCCGAATCTTCATCTGGCATGTTCTTCACGTCTTTTTGGCCATGGGGCGGAAGCAAATCGGCCGACAAGCAGGAAGCTAACGGCAGTGGCCCGCAAGTTCGCACCGCCGTGCCCGACGGCGCGCTAGCTACAGACACCGAGTACGAAACTATGGGCGGCACGCGGAGTTCGATGGCATCCGAGACGGAGACCGACGCAGACGATCTGATCACGCTTGTGCCGAAGGCGCGACGACTGAGTTTGGGCACGGTCAGCCTCAGCTCAGGCGACAGCACAGTCACCCACCGCGCTTACCAGCGTCGTACATCCGTACCCAGCACCGTCGCGCCGCCGCCGCCGCCGCGCGACCGACCCGCTGCGTCAATGAACCCCTCGGATTCACTGGGCGAAAGCCTGGCATCTCCGACACCGCGGCGGGCGGCGCGCGCGTCGTCGCGTCGTAGGGATACGTCGGGCTCACGAGTACGCGGTGTCACGCGCCCCGGCTCCCCCGTACTCGAAGATGGCGAGCGCCAATCCCGCGCGCTGACACGATCGCCAAAGATGCTCAGCGATCCGCCAAAGCCCAGCACACCGACGAGGCCTGGCGTGATGGGACAGACATTGACTGAGGTCGAACTCGTACGGCGGCGCCGGCTGCTCGACTCGCACATCTTCCAGAGCGATGCAAAGGATGGGGCATAGCGCGATGCGTTTTTATTTCCCATTGGATTCTAGACAGTGCATGGTTCAGTTAGACGATCTGTTGTACGATTCTAGTAATTCTCCGCGCCGCAGCTGCTTAACGGTAGTGACTTGTTTGTTTTGTAAGGCGTCGGGCGCATGAGTACACATTACGGGCTGTACGCTCCGAACGGCTTGATTAATCGTTGATTGTGGCGCCACTACTGTTGGCCACCAGAGCGGGAGCAGACGCTGAGCAGGGCGCACGGGAAGGTCGATACAGAACGAAGAAGTTCCCAAAAGGGATTCCTATAGTTAGAAAGCTTGTCCCGGCCACATGTAGAGATGGCGGTAATGTTAAGACGAGGTGTCGCATGCCGTACGAATTTCGAAAACAGAATACAGTCACCCGAAGGAACGTGCGCATTGAGCGGGTATCCCTTTGACTTGTAACAGGGGGAAGGGGGAAGGAGATAGCGCCGCGGTAAGATCCTGTGCGATAGCAAGATGCAAAAGCTCAGTATTATGAGTAGATGTTGTGTGATACAGGTCACCTGTCGGACACGATGTCCTTGACTGGTGCGCCGATGTGTCCGTCTGGGCCCATGCGTACTAAGGTGTGCGAAAGCGGGCAAGTCACATAACCACAGCTCTGTGAATCGATGCTGTCCTCGGGCCGCTGCCCGCATAGGCTGCCAGTCAGACTGCCTTCTCGCGCGCGTATCTATCTGTGCCACGATGCGCACCTTGTTAGGGTAGAGTAATCAAGGAAACGTGGAAGAAGCTCTGCAACTTCTCCGCAGCCTCCGGGCCCTTTGTAGCTCGTCGGATAAGCACACCGACCCGCATACACGCCGCCGAAAGTCGAGCTAAACGAAACTTGTGCACAGATTGGGGTGGTACGTGTCCATGGCTCACATTCTTGGATAGACGGGGCTGTGTTGTCCCACGCGCGGCTGACGCACCGGATCCGACCAAACCCCATACACTTGACAGAAAAGGGTCGTATGAACGTTCACGAGGCCTGCAGCTGTTACAGTGGGGATTCTTCGTCCGCGGAACTCGTTCCGATTTTGACCGGGTGATGGACGAGGCTGTGAAGGATCGGGACCACGGGAAAGCCGAATCGATGGCAGAGACAAGCCGCGCGTTTGGGGCGCAGGGAAACGTTGACGCGTACGCCGGTTTGGGGAGTATGGCGCGACGGTGGGGGCCTCGGATTTGTGATGAGTGCGCAGGCCGGGAGGAGAGGCGACAGATCTCAGGGCGCGGATGTCTGAGAAAGCACGGGAGCTAGCGCTGGACGGGTCAAATAGAAACGAGAAGAAGTTCTCGCGGACGCGGCAGTGCGATGGGAAAACGGGTGGTGAGAAGCTGCTTAGGCGACGTCTTGGCTGGGGTTGTGGGAGAGGCCGGTTACTTCGGCGCGGGGACAGACGATCGGATCTTGCTGGAGATAGAGACCGGGAGCGTGGAAGCGGTGCTGCAGAGACGACAAGCGAGGCGAGATGGAATGTAGGAGGCCGGAGAAAGAAGAAGAGGAGAGGAAGGTGTCTGGAGGCAGCGGAGGGGGGCCGTGCGGGGAAGGACTCGGAGGATCTGCGATCTGGAGGCGAGCGCACAGCCACCCATGGAGGCAGCGTCCGCGCCGGCGACCTGGAGGGGATGGACTGGAGTGTGTCCTTGCACATCCTCGAGGCAAGAAGCATCATCCCGACATCAAGCCAGACGAGGCGCGCCAATCCACTGCGCGCGTGGAATCAGAAATCCCGCCGAAACTCCAGGCGCGAGCGCGTGCAGCGGCGCGCCCGTCAAGAGCAAGCTCGCTTCGTTTAGGCACCCGGCCTCATAAGCCGCCTTCGGTCCCTCTCTGCCCGTTCTTCCCTTCTTCCCTCCGTCTCCCGCCCACAGTCTGCCTCGGCTCCCCCTTCCGTCGGTGCGCCGTCTCCTACCCTTCCTCCATCCGGCCTCATTCGATATCAGCGTGCCTCGAAGGCGCGGTCTCCTTCACCTGCTGCTGTCTCTCCGATCGGTCCACGCACCCTACGCACCCCCGCCACTGTCTCTCTCTCTTCCCCGCGCCCTGAGGCCAGGCTGCCTTTCCCCGTGCTTATTTCGCGTGCACAACCATCATGTCCTCTGCCGTTCAATCCGGTCTCAAAGCTTACCCGCCTCACGTCTTTTGGGACACGCCTGGAGCGAGCACGAGCAGAGATGTCGACGTCCGTGTTAAGGACGAACGCGACTATATCACTCCCGACCCTCCGTCCCTTTCGTCTTCCCCCAGCGCAGCCCTTCCTCCGATACGCAGAACTTCTCCGGGTCCCTCTCCAGCATACCTCTCCGCTGATCACTCCCCTCGACTGTCTCATTCTTCCTCCGTCGACGAGCTGCAGGACGACAGCCCGCCTCAGACTTCTGTTATTTCTCCTAGAGCTCTGCCGCCCAGTGTCACGCGTCCATACATGCCTCCCGGAGGTCATCCGATTCTCATCAACACTTCGTTCGCGCACGGCATGTTGCCGCCGCTCCAGCCGCCGAACCATCCTTCGAGTCTAAGGTCCGAATCAAGCCCCACCCTCTCTGCTCGCTCACCCCACTTGCGCGCCGCAATCCCACCTTATCCGTCGCCAACCGCTACTCGCCGCGACGGACCTCAGAGTCCCCGGACGCCGTATGACGCCAACGCTTCTCTTGTATACGGCCCTACGTCAATGTCAAGCTATTCGCCTCTGTCCCCGTTGCCACCCATCAAAGAGATTAAGCGCGACACCGTAACGACCACTGCCACCCAAGCGGCAAGCGCGAACCGGCGACGGAATGAAGCACACTTCCTTTGCCCTGTACCCGGCTGTGGAAGCACGTTTACCAGGCGGTTTAATCTCAGAGGTGCACCTGACTTGCGTCGTGGCGTCCCGCATGCATCACTGATAATTTCTGGTCCCCGTTTATCCGCGGTGCTGCACAGGTCATATGCGGTCTCACTTGGAAGAACGTCCGTTTACCTGCGACTGGCCTGGGTGCGGCAAATCGTTCGCAAGGCAGCATGACTGCAAGTGCGTGCAACTCGTCCTCTACACGCCTTCATGACCGCGTGAACCCGGACGGGGATTCTCTAATGCCTGCTTTGTCTTTTTCAGGCGACACACTGCTTTGCACTCCATGAAGCCCAAAAACAACTCATGTAAGGGCTGTGGGAAGACGTTCAGTCGCCTGGACGCCCTCAACGTGAGTTGCCGGATACTTCTTGCTCTGTAGCGATCGCTTCTGACGCAATATCCTCGGTTCTTTCTTCGACAGCGCCACCGTACGTCTGCTTGCTTGTTGGCTTGCTGTAAACACGATCTAAACCATCCCTGCATTTTAGTACGATCAGAGGGGGGTGCGGAGTGCCGCCAGTCGCTTGGGCAACAGCTACCACCCCTGTCAGGTGTGACGGGGGGTCTCTCCAGTCCTCTCGCAACCAGCCCTACCTCATCCTTCTCGCTCCCTTCTCCTTCTTCCTTGCAATCGATACATAGACACGGTCTTTACAGGGTAAAAACGGAACCATATCCGGAGGACGACGAGCTCCTAACGCTCGCCCCCATCCGGTCGCCAACGGATGTCCCGCCGACATCGGCCTCGACCGAGAGCTCACACATGGAGATCTCGCCGACGAACAGTCGGTCGACGGCGCAAACGTCCCCGGCGGAGGATGTGTGCATGTCTCCCGACTGTCCAGACGTCGACGACTACGACGACGATGACGACTAGTCTCGCGGCTCCCCCGTCACACGCGTCATTCTTATACTGTAAGATTCTAGTCAGACTTCACCTTTTGTTCATTCATATCCACGCCCTAATGTACTTTCATGGAGCGCCACTGTATGTATTCTACCCTTCGCATCGGATCGTTTGTTATCATGCTGTTTTGTATCCTGCACAATGTTTATATTCCGGGCCAGATGCTGGGGCCACCTGTCTCCCTATACCCACATGAACTTTATTTCGTCAGGCGGGAGTCCAGGGCTTCGGTGGGTTGCGAGCCTCGTGGGTAGCCACCAAGGCGGCGGGGATATAACCGTGGGAACAGTGCGCCTCGGGAGCAATACAACAAAAAAGCAGGCAAAAAAATATTGTCGTTTGCATTGAAGTGTGAAAATCGCGCGAATTTTGCGAGTGTTTGGTTGTATTTACCAACAGGGACAGCGTGACGAGTGACAGCACCGCAGCCGACGAACTCCTTACACAGCTCCCTTTCAGTTCATGCCTCAGGCTCTGGAACAATGCTTCGCTGCATGGTACATAGAATACATATGGATTATAGAATAAATTGTGGAATAGATT
>MU273739.1:0-38516 GCA_022160365.1 Vararia minispora EC-137
GTGATGGCCCACGTGCTGACACCATCGAGGCAATGGAAGACAAGGTGCGAAATGCACTTGACAGCGTCCCTCTTCTCAGTATCAGACGGTTTGTCTTGTGATTAATCGTGCTCTCACATCCTGAAGAAGCTTCAGATTTGCCAACCGAGCGGCCCGTTATATGCATGCCTATCAGGAAGGACTATCAGGTGCTCAAGCAGCATGGGCCAACCGACGATATCACAGTCATCGCCAGCTTCCCCCAGATCTTATTGCAGATATAAAACGCACAGTTCAGCCGTAGTATATGTAGTATACACAGTATACTACTACTCCCTAGTCTAAGCTAATGGACCTGTCCTTGCTATTCTGCTATCCTCGTGCGGTGACGGTCTGGAAGCTAAGATTTGGCACTTTCCCACGGTCTAGCCCTAACCCCAGAAATATTACATCAGCATGGTCCGATCCTGATGGCGGCTGCCTTACATACCTTGGGTGCTCTCCAGTAAGGCACCAGGCTGACGATGCCGCTGGCATCATGCCGCCGGACGACGCCGGAGCGCCGCGTGTTCTCCATGAAGCCGTCAAGGGGATCTAGCAGATGTTACTCCCACGTGTGTCTGTTTCTGAGCACGCCAGGTCGGCGGCGTATGGGAGGCTGCTGTATAGCAACTTGAAAACCTGACACAGCGCGTGGTATTCGCATGCTCTTTTGATGAAAACAGATGACAGTCGAACGGAACGACTTGCCTTACCAAAGCCCTGCGATGGAATCTCATACGAAAACACGATATATAGTTAATAGTGACACGTCATTCGGGGAACAGCGAGCTCCCAACCCAATGTAATTCTTTGTACACAGCAGCTAGGGACGAGTGGCGGCAAGAAAGCCCATCTGATAAACGAGAGACCAGACAAAGTGCACTCAGAGGTGAAGGAACTATAGCCATAGCAAACTAGAAGGATTTATGAGGTAGTTGGATCGATCTCAGCCTGCGAGGGTCGGCGAGAGGTCGGACGCGATTCAGGGGCGATCCGTCTCTTCAGGTCGTCAAATATCTTTCTGGCAGCTGCAGCGGTTCGAGGCTCCTTGTCTTCCCATTGCAACGCCGACGTTTCCATGGCTAGATGCCAATATTTCTTGAATTTGTCGGTATAGCGGCCGTCCGCGTCGACTATTTTGAAGGCCTGCGTCTGGAACACCGGAATGTCCCTCGCATACCTGGTCGGACCACCGTCCAAGCCCGGTGCACTACGAAAGTAGGCACGATCCTCGCTGAGATTGTCTACGTCCACCTCAGGGGTCATCGCGCGCTCAAATCTAAAGAAAGCGATCCAGCATCCGGCGATGCCACAAGCCCAGACTCCCGAAAGAGTCGGATGGGTCTTGAGGACGAGCTGTGCCTGCTGCACTATTTGCGGGAGAGCACCGCTTATAGCCTTGAAAGCATCATGGCCATGAATCTTCCAGCTCGTGGTGCCTCCGATCCGTTCTCGAGGCCAGGTAGGAACTTTGATCTCTACGCAAAGCGCCGGTTGTCGCTCACGGCGGGCGCTAGAGTCACTTGCAAATGTCTTCCTTTCCTGGATATAGACCATTGCATCCGCGTATCGCACGAGTCGCGTCCGGTTCTTTGGGCGAGGCTCCGAATCCTGTGTTGGGGCGGGTACGGCCATGGAGCTCTCATCAGGGGCCTGAGGGGTCGAGCTATCCTTGGTGGACCTTCCCCTAGTAGCGTAGCGGTGTGTGGCTAAATGTAGAATGGGTGCTCATTCTAAGAAAAAGCATATAATTCATAGTAATCGACTCACAGGTATTCTTCTTTGTTATTAGTCCACGGACGCCCTTCCCAGGAGGTAAGCTCTTGGTTCTATTCTTCCGGCCACGCGGCTTAGTATGAAGCTCAGTGCCAGACTCTGAGTTGTCGCCGACCGCAGGCACGAAGTCAGGATCACGAGTGTGTTCGAACTGCTCCTCGCTCAGACGGAGGGTAAGTTCGGACTGACACTCGCTCTCGAGCCGAAACTGAGCCTTCGCGAGGCTGGCAGCAGTGTACTGTAAGCATAGCCTGGGTGCAATTGCACAAGGAAAAAACCCATAGTAGGGAATCTCGCGAGGCTGCTTTTCCAGTAATCGCAGTTGAGTAACCAAAGATTCTGCATGATCGTCATCGTAGAGCAGTGGTTGTGGCGCCCATGCTGCCTCCAAGTCGGGCAATCGAAGAACACTACCAGTAGGCTCCTACACATGCTTTTAGCAGAGGAGCACGGACGTTGCAATGCACACACACCTTGGGCAACTCCTGCCGGGATGTAACTGGAGTAGAAGAATCTTCCCCGGTGAAGACATTGGGATGGGACGACATTCTCGGAAACGAGGATTATGGATTCATGGCACTCGAAGAGGTGGTTTAAATACCGCACCACGTCCGGATTTGGGTTGCAACAACCACCATGAGGTCGCCTTTTTTCCCCTTCCCGTCGGTAGTAGTAGGGACAATACTGCAGTGTGACTCATGTGAGAATGCATTGGGGTCATTGTAATCCGAAGGAGGATTGATGTGGTGGACGTGGTGAACAGATGACGCCCACTGGCGGGTAGCCTATACGGTCACGTGACTCTGGGTTGAGATATAAAGGTAGCCAGGCGTCAATCTCCAAATAGTACTAGTGTTCTCTCTCGCAGGTCTTCCGCTACTCGTCTTGCTGGCTCAACAAATGTCGACTGACGAAATTCTTTTTCTTCCTAAATCGGGCTGTGTGCGTTACACGCCAGAGGTGTGCACGCTCTCATCCGCTATCGTAGGATCCTACCTAATAAATGCCTAGGATATAAAGTATATCTCAACCCAACAGCCAATATCCATGAATGCAATACCCATCTACCTATTAGAACAACCCGCACCAGGTCTCATTCCTCCCAAGCTCTGGTTCGGGTGGCGTTTAGGGACCGAGGAGCTGGTTAGGGTAGCCCTAGAGAAACTCCCCGACGCAGTTACATTCGACCACTGGACGGGCGACGTCCATTATGTTGAAACCCTCGCGAACGGCCGGTTGCTTTCTGCCATTTGTCAAGCCTGCCAGATTCCAGAAGAATATGCTGACCTCCTGGACATCGTCAGTGCTGTGCGCCCCGGCACTTCCCTCCCTCGCCACGACATCGACATGGTGCTTTCCGTGGGATCGACGCGAGCGGGACTGATGCCTGAGGAAGTCTGGGAGCGTGTCGGGCGCATGTTTGCTGACGGCGCAGACCCGCAATTCCATCTTGACTCGTGGCGTTGGTTTTGGAGCTACACGCGTGCGTCACCATCCTGTCCTACCATATTTCCGTATTAATTAGCGGTAATGGCATTTGCAGCGGACGACGAGTCGGATGAGGAGGACCCCTAGTGTCACTACGGCCTGTACATCAACTGACTGCGTTGCAGTATCGGGTTGAGTCAGCATTGTTATTTAAGGCTGCCGTTACTCTGTTATCCTAGGAGGGAAACGGTCCCATGCGCACGCTCTGAGATATGTGAATCGGATATTTTTTTAGTCATGATTACTGTGTTTATTTACTGCTGTTCAGTGCTGCTCAACGCAAAGGCCGAACTTGAAAATATGATCCTTCTTTCTACTAAAACTGGTATGAGAAAGAAAACATATCCCCTGCTTGTATCTCTGTATCCTTAGATACCCTGCCCAGATTCGAGTACTAGAGAGACCTTGGGCCTGGGAGAGCTAAACTGACCACAAGCTAGATTGAGCGCTGTGCGAGCCCCTGCTGCAGCACGCAGCAAGGCACGCAGACGACACATTAGTTTTAGAGAACAAAGAAGAATCCAACGACTCCCTACTGGCATTGATAGTGGAACTGTTGGCCGGGTTTTCTGCCGTCTCCGTAACCTGTAACTGCACGGGAATGCGCACTGAATGCGCCAGCATAATTTTAGACTAGGTCCTCCTCATTCTCCAGCTAGTGAATCACTCACTACCAGTTGCGGCCGCCATCGTGAGGCTTATCAAGGCTTTGTCATGTCCCACTATGTTCTTCTGAATCCTCGTCTCGCCTCGATCCTTATATCTTGCACCGCCGTGTCTTGGTCTAGTGCAGCCCGAACGCGAACGATTGTTGGTATTTGACTACAGCAGCTTGGAACAGTGCTCGGTGGCCAAACAATGTTCCTTTGTCAGGAAAAAAATGTCAGGCGCCCCGCTCCTCATCTTCCTAACATTGGACGACCACCTTGGCGACCACCACCTGTTCCACGGGTCAAGTTAAGTAATTAACGCTTCAACTGCATCCGAAATACACATGCAGGAGGATCGATCCTGACGATGCGGCTTTCAGTGTCACGGTCTGTGAACGTATGCACGATGTTCCAGCTTCTTTCAGCTCCGGCTCAAGCTAGCAAGGGAGAGCGCGGGAGTCGCACGGCCGCGTGCACCTCTGTAGTAGATAGATCGAATGTACAGTATGCGCGCACCTTGCCTCCAACGCGATAATCTTCGCGCTCCGGCATAGCCTGGGCGCTCTCTCTTCGTCCCTCCCATCCTCCCTTTCCACTTCGTGGAAAACCCTCTGGCGCTTCGCATTCTCCTAGCTCGCGCGTCGCGCAGGGCCTCCCGTGCTCCGCGCACTCCGCACCGCCGCCGCATGCGAAGCATCCCGGACCCGCGCCCGCGCGGCTCCCACGGCACCTCAAACCTCACAGACATGGTCCATGCCACGTGAAGCGTATTCGGACCATGCCTAGCTTGCCCCACGAGAAGCGTCCTCCGCACCAACGCTCACGGGGGGCGGGCAGTGTCATGCTTCCCAATCCGGGCGACACCTCCGTTTCGTCGTTGCAGTCTGAGTAAGAGTTATCATGTGCCTATAGGTCGCGCAGCCTGTGCCTAGAGTACTGTATACGCGACTTGGGTGCCACGTCCGTAGATCTACTAGTGGGCTGAACTGTTGAGTCCTCAAACAGATATTGGGAAAACGGTGGAGTGTCGTGGCCAACAGGCCGCATCGCGGACGTTTGTTGCACGCCCGCTCGCCCTTCCACCTCGGGCCCTTGACGGGACGGTCGGGGCCAGGACCTGGCTGTATCGGGGGAAAGTCGCTCCCGCTGTGCCAGTGTTGCGAACTCTTGACACACGCGCTCTCACTATATCTGAGCTAGACTGTACCCCTTCGTCAATGCGATTTCAAGGTAAGGCTCGCTACATCGCAGCCCTGACGCGTGCGCAGGCCCGTTACCTGTTCCGGGCCCTTCGTGTACATTACAACCTCCTGACTGTTTCCGCCGCGCGCTTCGCTGTCGCCCTCCCCCGCGTGCCACCCGTGAACAGCTTCCCTACCAGTGACTACTTCGGCAAGCCGTACCTCATCGGGGCCGTGCGGCACGTACACCGGGTTAGTTCCTGTGCGCACGGCGCGCGCAGGTCGTGCCGCGTGATGCGCATATCCTAGATACTTTGGATGCTTTCCAGAAAGGGGCCGGGTTGACGAAGCAGTTAGCATCGTGCCGCCGGACGATGCCGGTGCGCGACACATCCTCCTTCCAGCCGCCAGTGGGATCTAGTAGACATTCTGCGTTTCAACGTACGTCTGTTTTCGAGCGCGCCAGAGTAGTGGCGTGTGGATGGCTGCTAGATAGTAAATCACAGAAACAACGCTATGAACGATGTGTCGTGCGTTCTTCTGGGGCGGGTGTAGGGCGCGCCGTGTCCGCTGCCAATGGTGCTGCTTGCGTGCTCGTAAATGTAGGCACGGTATATGGACGGGGGTCAGTTGAGTGCGCATTTTTTACGATGCAGGCCCGTGAGTGCCACCGACTTTTTGCTTCCTTTCCTGCTCGGCCGCTTTTTTCGATTTTCTCGTCTGCCTTGTCCGATGTCTCGCGCTCCTCCAGGTGCGCACCGCACCACTTCGAGGTCCCAGCTTCTATCCAAGACCGCAGTCGCAAAGCATCAGGACGATAGCGCCTGGTCGGCATGGCGGCGTCCCATTCGTAATTCATCCTACTATCCCGAGCTCAAGAGCAGCTTGAGCAGTCGGTAAGACAGAAGTTCTTCATGATATCTTCGGAGGATAGGGCGTAAACTGCGCTCGCTACTCTACTTACATGCAGCAGAAGATCCATTCCTTGTTCGTCCGTCATCGCTGCTTTGTTTCTCGTCTCCACATTCTTCAGAGCCCCCGCGCGCCATCGGTGTCCGTCAGATAATGCCGTGGCAGCCACGCCGGGACGTCCCACTCGCCCGAGCCGTTCAAACGGCCGGCGACCATGCGCGCGACGACATCCGCACTGTGCTCTCGTCAGCCTCTGTAGCGGGGAAGAAAGGGTGGGTAGGTAGGGGTGCGGAGAGGGGGGTGGAAGTGGAGGAATGGGGAGACCTGGGGGTAGAGGGACTGGGGGAATAGCGTAGAGGATATAGGCAGGGAGAGGAACGCAAAAGGCGGAAGCGAGGAGGTGGAGGACGCACCAGCCAAACGCGCGCGGCATGCCGTGGCCCGAGAAGCCGGCGGTAACGAACTGGCCAGGTGCGCCGCGCACAGGGCCGACATAGGGATCACCCGACGGCGTGAAACCCATGATGCCCGTCTGTCCGTGAGCGATCAGCACAGTACAGCGCGACGCGGAGGGGGTCAGGGAGGGAGTAGACGCACCCACTCGACCTCCGGCTCTGTGTCGACATCGAACTTGCCCGGGAAGACGCTTGGGAGGAACGCGCGCAGATCTTTGCCGATGACGGGGTCGCGCACCGCGTCGTTGTATGTTCCGGGCGTGTGGCCACCGCCGAGGACAATGAGTGGACCACGATGTTCGTCGTCTGCGGGCCGCGGGAACCAGTACATGCCTTCGAGCAGGAACGCATCTAGGGAGAGGTTCGCGTCCGCGCGTGCGCGTGTCGCGATGACCTGCCCGCGCACGGGTGTTATGGCAAATTCTGGAAGCAGGAAACGCGTGTAGGCGTTCGCTGCGTGTACGATGGTGCCGCAAGACGTCGTGCCGCGCGGGGTGTGCAGCGTCCAGCGCCCGCTCGCGTCGTCAGTGGTGTTGGCGGAGGGAGTGATAGACGTCACGGGTGCGTGCGTGTGCAGCGTGAGATTGAGAGCAGGCGAGGCTTGCGCGAGTCCGAAGAGGCGCGTAACGAACTTGAGCGGCCAGACGTTGTTTCCCGGTGTGCGCCAGCCGGCGTACGCGGTGCCGAAACGCTGAGTTCGCGCGCGCTCGTCAGCATCCGGCGCGCTTACCGCCACACGACGCGACGCACCTCGCGCATCGCGTCCTTTTCGATCCACTCGACGTTCTCCAGCCCATCGACCCTCGCACTTTCCGCGCGTGCAAAGTCGTCTCTCGCGCCCGCGAGCACATCCGCGTCGCCCAGTGAAATCCGCCCTCCCGCGACGAGGTCGATCTCGTTCGCCCAGCCGTGCGCGTCCGCGAGCGCTGCGATGCTGTCCGCGACGTGGTCCTCGAGCGCGACGGCGCGCGCGGCCTCACGTGTACCGAAGACATTCTCTGCATCCCCGAAGTGCGCGAAGGAGTACGGCGTCAGGTGGCCACCGTTGCGGCCCGTCGCGCCGGAGCCTGTGCGCGCGGGTCAGTTCCGCTCCATCCGCGACGCGGCGTAGAGAGGGCGCACAGAAGTCGCGAGCTTCGAAGATAGCGACGCGGACGGACGGAACCGGGTGCGCAGATAAGAGGTGCGCGAGGTGGTGAGCGACACTGACGCCGGAGATGCCGCTCCCGACGACGCAGACGTCCGCGGCGGGCGGGAGTGGGCCCGTGCTGCCTACGCGCGCAAGCGGGTTCGCGTCCGGTGCGCCGTGCGTCCAGAAGGAGTGCGTCGGGTTTTCGACAGGTAGACTCGGACGCGCGGAGGCCGACGTGGTGAAGGCGAAGGCGTGCTGCGCGGCCTGCGCAGTGTACTCTGGTGGCACGCCGTCGAGTGGGCGTGCGAGCGCAAAGGGTAGGACGAGGACGAGTGCTACAAGCGCGCGCATGGTGGCGGAGATCAAGCGATGCGACGCTCAGGCGACACGGTGCACGCTGCGGGACTGACCGAGGCGCGCCGATCGCGCGTGGCGGGGCGGACCAGACCCGCTTATCGAGATCAGGCCGCAAGACACATACGGCAGACGGCAACGCGGGGTTGATGGCGACACGCGACGCGTGTTTTCTGGCGCGCGCTGGGCGCGCAGTTGAAGTGCAGACGCTGGAGGGCCGAGAACGACGTTGAGGCGGTGCGGAAACCTTCCGGGGGAGATGTTCATAGACGTGTAGAAGCCCAGTTTGAAAACGAGGTTCATGCCGGTATATTTTATGTATACAATAGTAGCTACAAAGAGCTGCTGCGGTAGGCTGCGGACTGGGAAAGGGGACGACGGAAGCAATCTTGGTCCTGGTTGCCGTCCTAAAACGGCAAGCGCCCCACTCCTTGTGGATGAGCAGGCTTGTTAGCCTCGACTGATCGTCCAACACGTCTCTCAACTCACGTCCCTCGACGACGACCACCGATATCAACCGTGCTCGTCACGTCGCCTCAGTTCCCCTGAGCTGAGCTCCCCTTTCCCTCCTTCCTTCTTACCACCACCATTCATGGCGCCTTCGCCATCGGTGTCCGTGACACCGTCAACCACCGCCGCGACCGCCGCCGCCGCTTCCTCCTCCGCCGCATCCGGCCTCTCCGCCAGCCCTAACTTCAAGGTCCGCCCTCGCTCGGTATACTGCGACATTTCTAATGCCACGCACACAGGTCATCGGCATCGGTCTTGCCATCGTTTCCGGCCTCCTCATCGGCAGCAGCTTCGTCTTCAAGAAGCGGGGCCTCCTGCGCTCCCAGGCCGGCCATGTCGCCGGAGAGGGCGTCGCATACCTCGCATCGGTACGTCGCCTACCTTTTGTCCGTGGCGGCTGTCTGCGCGGTGGTGGAGCTGGGAGGGACGCGGAGACGGCGGGGTATGGAGACGGATACGGATGTCTCGGCTCCCATCATCCCCGCGCGGCGGTCTGCCACACCGACACAAACCCCGCTGACCCTCGCACGCACGCACCAGCCACTATGGTGGATAGGCATGACCAGTCCGTCCGTCCCCTCCGCCTTCCTGCTGTGCGCTGACCAAACCCAGTGATGATCCTCGGCGAGATCTGTAACTTCGTCGGTACGTCTCATCCCACCCCGTCGCCATCTTTTGCAATCGTTCTGACGAACGATGGGCAGCGTACGCATTCGTCCAGGCCATTGTCGTTGTGCGTCTCCCTGTCTCGGCCGGTCTCCCGCGCTTGGTCCTGACCCCGCCCACGCGCAGACACCGCTCGGCGCACTCTCCGTCGTCATTTCCGCTATGCTCTCCTCTATCTTTCTCAAGGAGACTCTCACCTTCTTCGGCTGGCTCGGATGCGGACTATGCATCGTATGTTGTCCCCTCCTTCCCCTCCTCCCTCTCCCTCACCTCTTTTCCTCTCCCACGCTCCCCGCTTCCCCGTGCTCCGGCGCCACCACCCGCTGACGCATCGCACAGCTCGGCTCCGTCATCATTGCTCTGAACGGTGCGTCTCCAAGTTCGCCGCATGCTACGCGTCGCTGACGAGCCACGCATAGGTCCACAAGAGGACTCCATCAGCAAGATCCTCGAATTTCAAAAGCTCTTCATCTCGCTTCGCTTCCTATCCTACATCGGCCTTCTCATCGCCGCCTCCATCGTCATCATCGTCTACTTCGCGCCCCGGTGCGTTACTTCCTCCGATCGCCACGGCCTCGTCGCAGGCGCTCATCCTACATCTGTCAGATACGGTGCCAAGAGCATGATATGGTATATCCTGGTTTGCAGCATGATTGGTGGCATTAGTGTTAGCGTCACGACCGGCCTTGGTTCGGCCATTGTAGAAACATTGTACAACCACGACAATCAGGTCTGTCTCCCAGTCCGTTCCATCTCCATACGCGGCTCACGCCGCGCCCGCAGTTCAATAAGACCTGGTTCATCTACTTCCTCATCGTCTTCGTCATCGCCACGCTCCGTGCGTCGCTCCCACGGATCGCGCGAAGAGCGTGCTGACCGCCCACCTGCACAGTTACCGAAATCTTCTACCTCAACAAAGCCCTCGCACTTTTCAACACCGGTGCGTCTCACCGTTCAGTCCGTCCGTGTCTGCTGATCCATGCGTCCATACAGCGATGGTCACTCCAACATACTATGTAATATGTACGCGTCCGCCCGTGTCACAGCGTGCTCTCTCTCCCTGACACGCCTTTCCCTCCTGCCCACCAGTCACCTTCTTCTCAATGATGACAACCATCGTGCTGTACAACGGCCTCAAAGCCCCCGCCTCACAGATCATCACCCTCGTCATGGGCTTCCTCGTCATCTGCTTCGGCATCACCATCCTCCAAATGTCGAAAGTCGATCCCGAAGAGCTCGCAGCTAAAGGCAAACTCGACCGCCGCTCGACGCTGCTCTTGCACGCCGCGCGCGTGCACGCGGTGGGAGACGCCGGGGATGAGAAGAGTCTTGCGGGCGGGGATGATCCGGGGATCGATGCGCTGCGTGGGTCGTTTGGCACCGTTGGGTCGATTATACGTGCGCGCTCTGCACGCCGATTATCGCAGGCATCCGCGCAGCAGGCGCGTCTCGCCGGCGCGAGCTCCTTCCGTGCAACGGGTGCGGGCCTACCACTACATCCACGTGATGCTGTCGTCAGCGCACGTGACTCTACTCTTGGCGCAAGCCCACGTGACGCCATCCTCGGCGCAGGCCTCGAGCGCCATCAGCTGTTCGATCCGCCCGTGCCGCGGCGCGATTCGGACGCGTACTCGCTCGGCTCGGCGCGCAAACAGACGATCAAGTTCGGCGAGCAGGATCTCGTGCACGAGTACCCGCGTGGCGCGCAGCGCGATGGCGCAGTGCATAGTGCAAGGCCGAGTGCTCTCACACACGGACCGAGCGCCGGGGTGGGCAGTCCGCGGAGCGGGCGGGCAAGTTTAGGGTCGGGCCCGGGTCCGGGTGTGCCGAGCACTCCGCTTAGTCAGCGCTCGAGTCTGCAGGACAGCTTCAACTCGGCTGGCGTGAGTTCGGATGGGTCCGTGCGTGCCGTCGTCGGCACCGCGGGCGTTGGCGTGGCTGGTTTACCAGACGAGTACGCGCGGGCGCCAGGATCGGACGACGCGTACGAACGTGCGCTCGGCGATGGCCTGCGCACGGCACCCGCGGGACTTGGGCTCGGGCTCCCGCCGCTCAGCACGCATGCTGAGGCACCGTTTGACCCGTTCGGGCAGACGCCGAGTACCGCGACGGGCGCGTCGTTCGAGGGCGAAGTGGCGGAGGCGGTGCGTGGCTCGCGCAGACCTAGTTGGAGCGCGCCTCGGCCGAGCGGGAGCGCGCATCGGCACAGTAGGCACTTGCGCGAGGGCTCGACGCGTACGTATCCGCGGGGCGTCGCGGCGGATGATGCGGAGGAGAGTGTGCGGCTTGTCGGGGAGGAGACGGATGCGGAAGGTAGTGGTGGCGAGGGCGCAGGTGAGGGCGCCCGCGGGACGGTTCGGCTCGTGCCGCGCGGGGCGTAGCACAGCGTAGCCCGTCGCGCGACGGGCGGATGGACGGACTGATTGACGACCGCTTACGAACGCGATGCCCCGCTTCTGCCTCTCGTCCGGATTTCTTTCGCTGTCTTTGCTTCCTTCTACCTCGCCCTGCCGCGGCTGTCCTTCCTTCTACCCCTTCCCGCCGCGGTTCAACTCCTTCGGATGCGCACATCGTTGTACTTCTCCCGCCGCTTCCCCTTCTTCCTGTCTGCTCGCTCGCTTGATGGACGGACTCTGCCGGGCTCGCTTGTTCTCGTCGTCGTCGTTTGTTCGTCCGTTCGTATGTTTGGCTCCAGCTTCGTGTATTGCTCCGATATACTAATAATGTACCTTGGTCCCGGTGGCGAAGGAGATTAGCCTTGGCAGCGGGGATGGTAATGGAGATGTAGGTGCAAATAGAGATGAGGCAAAGAGAGGCAGACGAATAGGGTGCGCGCGAGCGGCGAGATGGGCACTGCATGTCGTGGTGCACAGCATCTTCCGCTTTTTCCACGGCTTATTTTCTCGTCCCCTAAAAGAGTCGTGGGAACGCTCTGACTTGTGCAGACAGCGGGAGTCTGGCACCCTGTGGAGAATGCGCTCGGTATAGTAGCCACAATCGAAAATTGCGCGCATGTCGAAGTACTCGAGTACGATCGTCCAAGCACCACTCACGCGTGTAGACGGACACGCGCTAGGGCGCGTAACGCCTACTAGACTAGTGTCTTGTTGAAGGCAGCTTGGCTCTAGGCAGGCTAGAAGCCTGCTTCTTAAGTCTATCGTATTGCCATCGGGTTATAGTGAAAACCTGTGTTTGGCGCCACTGTGAGAAACCGAGATGGATAGTCCTGGGCGCGAATAGTACCCAGGAACTAGGAAGACACCAGCGCCCGTTCTCGCGAAGCGAAAAAGTCCTGAAACTTGGACAGTAACGGACCTTGAAGTCGTATCGACGAATGGGCTCAGTCACACCCCGACATAGGGGAAGCGCAAGCCAAGAAGCCCGGGTCCGGTTGGGGTGGCTTCCTCCCCGGCGCAGCTAGGACCCGTCCCCGAACGTCAGGAGTCCGAGGTGGAGGCTGGAAGTACGGCTGGGAGTACATTCTACCCCATTCGGATGGGGGCCTTGCTTTGAAAAAACTGGGTTTTCTTGCTTAGAAAGGAAAAGGTTTGCTTTTCCGCAACCTGAAAAATAAAGCTGCACCCATCCTAGCGCCTACGCTCAGATTTTTCCTTTTTAAGCAGACCAGTGAAGCGGATCCAAGCTTTTCGAAAACGAAGCCCACATACGGACAGGGTCTTGCAGTAGATGGTCGTGGTGTGGTCAGCTGGCCATGACACTCCGCCATTTGCCCCGTACCTCTTTGAGGACCCCAACAACAGGCTGAACAGAGACGGATCTATCCGCTCGTTAATCTGTAGACATCACCTCCCGGACGCATACGAGACACACGTAGCGCGGTGTTTGGGCATATGGTGTTTCCTACTTAGACTGGAACGACGACAGTAGTCCCAACGACAGCGGCACGAAAGTGTCACTGGTAGACACGACGCTGCTGGTTGCCTATGAGCTCTGTGCGAGCCCCCGAACAGCGTGAGGGGAAGGGACCAGCCAGGCTAGACGTAGACCGGTCTCGCACTGTTGAAAGCTCGATGTAGCTACTTAGATGCGCCGCGGGGAGAACGCCGAGCCTAGTAACCGGACTTCAGGCGATACGAGTTGTGGAGTAGTCCATCCGAGGGGAGGGATAAGTTAGGACGGCAGGGGCTCGCCGCGCTCCCGAGGGCGACAGTAGCACGCGTGCAGACAGCTGGCTTGCATGATCCGCGGACGCTTGAGACAGGCGCCGTTTCGGACGCAGAGAACAGACGACGATCGATCGTGAGGAGCTCCGTCGGCGCAAGTCCTGGTAGCAGCGGCCCAGGAACGCCACGATGACTTTGCCCAGCACTCACCCGCATGCCCGTCGACCAATCTTTTCCAATTTCGCCGCCGCTTCGTCCAAAGCCTCACAATCTTCCGGGGTACACAGTGCACACCGAGTTCAAATCTCGATATATCTCACGAGGCAGTAACAGCAGAGAGACGAATAGAACACGGAGTTGGGCTAGCGCAACGAGGTTGTGAGGGTTCCAAGAGACCTCGGGTGTCTGAAGCCGAGACGGATACTGTACTCTTTCGACCAGATACTCATCACGCGTGGCGCCTAGATCTTACTGGCTAAACCAAAGTTCTCCGTTGAAACTCGGGGTCCATTGCCTGAGGTTCAAGTTGACCTAGGAAAATCCACTGGCAGAGTTTCCGAGCGTCCGGTAATGAAAGCACAGTAGTCTGGTCCGAAGGAGGATAAAGCTGTGGATGAGAGCTCGTAGGAAGTGCGCCACTGTTGCCTTCGCAGGCGCCACTGAAAACATCTGTCATGACCGCGGAGAGCCCGCGGCGTATGCAGTACGGAGCTTGACGGACTCGGGATGAGCTGTCTCGGTCCAAGAGGCGTACGATGCATGAGCGATACAATACTACTACCAGTATTTCCAAGGATAGGGGCACGAACATAACGCCGCAAGGTAGACAATGCTTTTGCCGCGCCATAGACTCGGATAGGATCAGGCGGGATGGCGCGAGAGAAGCTCAGAAGAGAACAACGCAGAAAGGAACACGTCATGTGACTGCCGCCCACGCCTGTCACGGTACGTTGATTATCACAAAACCTCAACAAATTTGTTTCGTCTTCGAGTCGAACGTCCTCAAGCACCCAAGGTCGATGACGGATAAGAGACGAGGGAACTGTTTTCTCCTCTGATAGAAGGTTTCGTCTCTTCTCCCGCTTCCGTCTTGTTCCCGTTGTCACTACTCGTTTCTCAACCCCTCTTCGCCAGCAACCAACAGGACTTCGTGCTCCCACCCATCCTCTTTCCTGTATACATGCCAATGCCGACTCTGCCGTCCAATGATCAAGAACTCGGCAGCTCTCTCACACCACGCTGACGACCATGCGACCATTCCATTTACTGTTCGTCTCAATGCGAACATCACTCCTGCTCGTACCAGTGGTCGTACGCATCGACACGGCACCAGCTACCGAGTTTACGCACTACGGGCGCCACAAGTCGTGGCCACAATGCCGGACATATGCTCAAGGATTTGCCTTAGCCTATCAAAGTCCTCGTTCGTCTTGTGCACCCCGCGCCCCGCGGAATTGGTGTTGTTTCGTTAGCGGTGTCCCCTCCGCGGTTCTACGCGAAAGGACTGCAGCGCAGTTTTCATGAGATTCCATGCCGCAGTTATGGAATCGAGTCTTTATGTGAACGCACTGCATCCGCAGCCGTTCCTCGGACTGTGTACTCACAAGCGTTCCCTGCGACCTAGGCTCGCTTTCATGATGTACTGGCTTGCGATATCACCAATCCATGCGCTCTTTAATCGAACCGGCGAGTGACGCGCGTCGTCGACTACCCCAATCCCAGGAGACAGTTTAGCGTTCAGTGACTTCAAGTCCGTGTTTCCAACTGCCCTCATGTTGTGTAAATCTCCTGTCGTTTTCGACGTTCAATCACCGGCATTACTTGCGCAAGTCCGGTTGTTTCCTTAGATTGCGACGTATCGTTGACCTGGTCGTCTTACAATAGATCCTTGTCGCACAGGGTTCCTTATCGACTCTGCCCACAGGTTTCTCCGCCTCTTCTGCAAATGTGCCGATAGAAGTTCCGCCACTGCCATACCAGGGGTTATGCGAACGTGTCTCGATAAGCTGGTGGTGTGTGGGCACTATTCGACAAATTCGAAGCTAGGTTGCAGCTACTCGGGGAAGCTTACGATGTGCACTACTCGTCAACAAGCCACTACGCTCTCATCGACGGCATGAGCGTCGGCGACCTTCTTGGCACTTGCGTTTCTACCCCTATATGGGAAGCACGTCAGACCTCTCCTCTGCGGCGGTTGAATGGGATCGGCAACTTTCCCGAACTTGCGACTGCGCTCTCGCCCGTCCACGACTGGACAGCTTTCCGCCACACTGGCCTCGATTGATTGTGGTTCTCGCTTGCTCATCTGTGCGAATGAAAGCTGCCTCGGTTCTTTGGCTTACGCATCCCAAGCTTTTCCTCGCTAGAAAGGCTTTTGACTTATCCCTTCGAAGTTCGGGGCTATCGTTATGGCGGAATATTAATGAGGGTCTATATGGTTCTCTGCATTCACATCCCTTTACTTGCCTCAAGTTCACATCGCTATGCTGCGACTAACTCTCGTACCCTGTTTTTAATTCATACAACAAATTCCTCCTATACGACCGGCTCCAGTGCGACCTCGATGCAGTAGCTGCCGCTTGCACTTAACTACCGCAAGTGGCATAGGCTAGTCGTACACATCGAACCAAGTTTCTTTCCTCTTCCAAAGTCTGACGTGTTATTTTAGGCCTACCTTCGTCATCCCATTCATCTGCTTGCTATAATTAAAACTATGCGTGTTTAGCTTATCCCCTGTGGTGATAGCGCAAGATTCGAAGACCCGGCATTTTCGCTAAGGACCTCTAATTGTATCACAATAGTGTATGCCCGCGCCTTCGCGGCTTCGCGCTGGGCGCTTTTTCTCACGCCCGGTGTCTTCCGCCAGAAGCGCCATACTATCCGTACAGTCGTGAAAGACAATAGCGAGGATCCGCCGGCTATCTCAAAGGGTAGCAGGTCCCGGGACCATTACCAACGTCCGGTGAGACTGTTGTGCTACTTTTCGTCTGCTACCATGACTAAAGTGATTGCAGACGTTCTCATGCTCGGCAGAACTTGAAGGAGGGGCGTTCAAGCAAGCACCCCATTGCTAGAGGGGTTGCTTCGCTGCAAATTGTCTTCGTACTTCGTACTCAGTCCCAGCTTCTTATGAAGACCCTAATGACTGAGCAGTCATTTGCGGGCCACTCAACTGCCGCCGATTTGTCATATGAGCTAGCTCTTCTAGTCGTTGAAGGCACGTAGCAAACACTTCGGGCTGGGAAAATTCCCATAATGGCAACTGTGGGCTGCACGGTCTATCTTAGGAAGAGGACAGTGTACCCCGGGTCGAGTTCCGGATGCACTCCTGTGAACGAGACGACTTGGCCGGATGACAGCTGCAGTGCCGTTTGGAACAAAGCGGCGTGAAACTGTCGGTAGAAACTCTCATACCGCTCCTCGTGCACCCGATCTGAGCTGAAAATTCGAGTGCACTCTGTACTCTATCGTGCGGCACTTTCCGCCCAGCGCGTCAACTCTGCGCCGTGGTGTCCTCATCCATTCAAATCGGGGAATCAGCTGGTAGTCAGTGCACCAAACATACGGACCTGGAAGCGGCATGCGCTTGTATATTGACGTCTGTTCTCCTGCGTCGTCTGGTTTCCGGCGACGGCCTTGCAGGACATTTGTTGTCGGTTTACCTCTGGACAATGGCGGACTTGATGCAGGGTATCTCTTTCGATCGCTTAGCAAACTCAGATGAGACGAAAATCGTCCGCGCGTGTAGTACGTGGCACGATGGCTGTCTTGCGCCATTCTCGTGCTGTTGGCTGAAAACTCAGAACGTACACAGCTGCAGGACCATCAGCCAGCACGCCAGCTACACAAGAATATCATGAAACGCTATCCGCATGCTACTCTCTGATTCTTTCCGAAAAAGCGGCGCATGTCACCACCAGCACACTACGGGATTTGGACTAGTACCTCATGGAACGCTACGAGAAGGAGCGGAGCTGTTGGCGGCGTAGAATAGAATGCAGCGCCGCGAATTGGAATAGGGCAGGGCTGTCGTCGATTGAAGCCGAGCGCGCACAAAAGTGGGGATAATGTGCTGGACTGTATGACCGTACTTGTTCCGGAGCGAGCCAGCGGCCGGGCAGGTAGCGATGGGTGGGTCTAAGATGTCGGTACATAACGAAGCGGCTAAGCCGCCTGTTGCAGTGTGCCATTCAGTGGCGCTGCGCATACTTGCCAGCCTGTTAGCACACCGGGACAAGCTGCATGTGATCTGGATAACTCGAAGCTCACGTACAGTGCGGTAACGCGGGCCCATCTCAATCACCAAAAATGCACGCCCAATGCCCGCATCCTGCCGTACTAGCTTGACCAAATCTCTACTTCCCACAGAGGCTGGAAGGTCGTAAAACTCTACGTGCCGTATTCTTATGCAGTAAGCACCGTCAGTGTCCTGCAGGCATGCGGCCGAAATTCATTAACAAACGTGGATGTCGTTGGTCGACGCGTCAAGTCACTGGCGCTGTCGTTGACTTCTTACTAACGGTCCTTTGAGTTTGCGGTGAGAGTCCGCGGCCGCCGGCTCGGGGGTTATGCCTCGAGGCTTCAATAGACAGCTCCGTAATGACCTCAAGGCATGCCTTATGAGTACTGCATCGTGTATCTCATGAGCACTAATGTAGGCTTGCGGAGATGAAATTGTCGTCAAGGATCGGCTTACCTCCATCGGCCTGAACTCGAGCGAACAGCCCGCAAAATGCAAGTGGTCCAAGCATAGCGCGTATTAGATTGATCAGAGGGTAGTGTACGAACATTCCCATGCTAAATGAAAGCTGCGAAAAACATGAAGACATCATAAGACAGAGAAGACAGACTATAGACAGGCATTGAGCCGACAAAGCATGGTGCAGGTGCAATACAACAGAACATAGAGTACGGTGCGACAGCAAAAGAATAAGCATTACTGAACGAAGAAACGTGAACAGAGCTCATGGTGCGCAACCTAATTGTTCATGATTGCACATGCCATGCTCGAGTTTGACCTGTGTTCTTGACTCGGCAAAGGGCGCCCCGAGGCTCGCCATCAGCAGCGGCGGCGGCGGCGGAATCGGTATCATCGCCAGGTGCGCCTCGCGCCGCTCTCGGCGCGATACAGTGCTGCTGCCTCTACGCCCAACAGTACCGACTCCACGCTGCCCACGACGGGATTCGGTTGGGAACTCACAGACGAGGTGACGCTTGGCACACTGCCTGCGGGAAGGGAAGACACGGGTTCGGTCAGCAGGGAAGTGGACAGCTGTAGAAGAGACACGCAAGACAGCAGTAAGAGTAGACCGGCTCTTTGGGCTCAGGGCGATCTCCGGGCGATGCCCGGTCGATAAGGACCGTGAGCGTGAACCCAGGCCTGGCCTGCTGTCCAGCAGCTGCGGAACCTCAGTCAATGAGCGGATATAAGTCCGCAGGCAAAGTAGCGGGAGAAGGTAAGTTCTCAGCATCTTCCCTTCCCTACGAAACAGACACGCGCAGACAGGAGGGCATGAATACTCACTCGCAGGCGCTGCTTCCGCTCCCCGGCGGAGGCGCGTTGCAAGCAATCTTGCGCCCGCGGCAGAAGTAGCAGGCGAGGAAGCCCTGCTCCTTGCGTGGACCCTTCGGCGGCGAGCGTTTCTTGCGCGGTGGACCCGGCGGCGGTCCCAGTCCATCCCCGGCGTGTCCGGACCGTGGCGGCGGTGGACCGGTCTCCAGCACGAACGTGTACCCGATATCCTCCGGAGCAGGTGATTCGTACTCAATGGGATCGGGGGTGCCAGACGCAATGGATGGTGATTCGATATCAGTCTCGGTCTCGGTCATCTCGGCGCGTGGCGAGATGACGGGTGAGCGGAGGGCATGCGCAAGGGAACTTGACGAGCTCATGGTCGAGTGCGCGGGGGACACGTACGATGGTGCCCGCGGGACAGCCGTGTCGAGCTGGTATAGGTGTTGCTGATGTGCATGCACAAGTGTTTGCTGCTGGTGCACATACTGATGTTGCGCATAGGTGAACTGGGCTAGCTGGGTTGCGTGGTAAGGGACGGCAGGTTGTATGTGTGCGTGTGTATGATATCCCAGTGCCGCCTAATACCCGTTAGCTTTGTCCAGCTAAGCCAGGTGAACACGGTGCTTACGGCGACAGGCGCGCCCGTCGGCGCTACCAAGCCATACCCTTGTTCACAGGGCTTGGCTGGGTATAGCTCGGGAGGGGCGGCGGGAACTTCAACGGGAGGCTGGTCGAGGTATGGGAGGTGGCCAAGCCCCTGCGCAGAGGACAGATGCTCCGTCTGGTCGTAGTAGTACGCCTGATGACCTAGAGCGCCAACCTGTCGTTGTCGACGTCACGGTCAATGGCCAGTGTCAATCAAACGTAGTCGGAAGCATACCGAATTGGATGGGGCACAACACTGGCTCGCGTCACACTGCGACTGCGCGTCCTCCGCGGCAGCGTAGTAATAATGTTCATGGCCAATGTACTGGTCGTGGACACTGGCGTCCTGGTACTGGTACATCGCCGCGGGCTGAGCGGAGTCGGAATAGGAATATTCGGGGTATGTGGAAGCCATGTGCGACAGCGAAGAACAAGACAAGGAGGACAGACGAGGACAAGAACAGATAGGTCGGGCGGGGTGTCGGAGAGTGGGGGAATCAATGTCGGGGGAGCGGATATATGTACCGTCGGGCGCGTGGGCGGAAAGAAGGGTTTATTAGGCTAGAGGGATAGACACCAGCTGGACTCCAGGGCGTGATTACGGTTCTTTCGATGCGCGCGCACCTGTGGGGTCTAACGCAAGCGAGCTGGCGCTTGAAAACGTCCAAAGATTCGTCGAGAGATTGGTCAAAAGCCTCGCAGAATTAGCCTGCGGCGTCAGATGATGGCTCCCTATCGCGCTCTCACGCGTCGCGTATTCTAGACCTAACCGGCTGCTGTATTACTCCTCAGTCCTCGTCCCTTGACCAACGTCAAACTTCGGGTCTTCTGTCGCATCTCCTGCGGCTTTCCCTGTAATGTCCACCGCCACGCACTGTACTTCGCTTTTTCCACAATAATAAATCTCAATTCCCCAACCCAACGCGATCTCGGGGAAAAATGGAAAAGGCACCTTATTCCGCTCAGACTCGTGGGTCCGATCGAATTAGACCTCCGCACACTCGCCTCGCGTCCCAGGGTCCTTGCAGTTAAATTGCAAACCCAATTTCCATCGACCCAGTGCGTCGGCGGCGTGAATTTTCTGTCCCTTTCGCGTCGCCCGAGGCAACTGGCTTCTCTTGTACTTTGCAACCTTTAGAACAATCCCTTTGGATGTCCCCATGCCCATCTAACTATGGGCGTGCCCATTGGGAACACGGAACAGTCCGCAGGCGTTCAGTGGCCGTAGCGCACGCACACGGGATGCCTGCCGCTAACAAGTATTCAGCAGGAACATAGTCAGTCAGGCGCCTCGGCAGCGGACACGGCCGAGGAATTGAGTTGGCAAACTGCAGCGCAGCGATGTTGTGCTTGAAACGCCTCCTTGCGGTCCCTTTGACGCAGATCTCCATATTGCTACTACCCTACACTCTGCAGCCTATCCCGCCTCACCGATCACTCTTACTGCTTCTCCCCGAGAGTGTTGTTGCACTGACGTTCTCCGTGCGCCGCTGCTAATACCTTGCTCGTCACGCGCTCCACCCTGCGAGTCTGTGTGCTGGCGCGTAGATTCCCACAGACCACGCTAAGAATGCGTGGCGCGCGCACGATGCCGGGCGGCCCCCGCGCCATACCCGTGTTTCTTGATGAACTTGGCGCGTGGCGAGCGAAATTGCACGGGTTCTTGGGCGCGGCTAATGTAGGTCCAGGTTCTTATGCGGTTCCCCAACCGGCGGTCGAAGGTGCTGGCGAAAATCCTAGTGACATTGCTCTGTCGTGCTGCTTGCCTGACGACTGGAGGTATCTTTTATGACGCACTCGATTACCGAGAAAGGACCACACATCTTGCGCCGCCCCAGGTGACGTTAGTCGATTGCAATGCGTTGTCCTGCTAGGTCCTCAAGGCATGCCAACATGAGGGATCGTCGGGCTGATCTCCCGTTTTAGGCTTTTTGATTCTGAAGTACGCACAAGCATGTTGATTGTAGCAAATTGGAGGAGCTGAAGAAGCTCGCTGCCTGTGCTTCTGATGCCCGATGGCAGATTGCTATTGGCTTCTTTCGCCAGGTCAGAACCTTTGCACTGTCGCCCTGTTGCTCGGACTCCTCCTTATTCGGGTGTACCGACGATTTTCAAATGGCTCGTGGGCTGCACACAGCTTCTTAAAGATGTCTGATGTGCGTGCTACGTCAACAAGCAAATCGTCTTCGTATGCAGCATTGGCCACGTCGGCGCTGCGGAAGCCCTTTAAATTACCTCGCAAGTGACAGATTTTCGACGCCGGGCCGACAAAATGTCGATCCGCACAATAATGCCCGACACGAGCGGGCCGTACAGCTCTTCAGCGGTGAAGCGCGGGCTACTACGCAATCTGGCGGGAAACAGGGCGGGCGCGCTCTCGTACGGAAAAGGTTGTAATTTTTAGGGTGTCTTCGTGTCAAGAAGTGCCAAAGGATAGACCAGCAGGCGCACGAGCGTTCAGAAGTCCCCCATGCAGACCTTCAAGTGACGTCGACGTCGAAGTAGATGCAGGTATGTATTGTACACTCGCGCTTACAGGCGTCCGCACCCCCGAAACACACGCACCCAAGCCAATGACAGTTCTGAGCGAATAGGAATTTCTGGCATACACAGCGCGCACCATGGCAGAGCATTGATCTGTTTCATCTGATCCTTGAGTGAATGCGAAGCGGATCTGAACGATGCAAGCGCATTTTGGTGTGCGTCTCTCCTTCAGATATTATGTGAACTTAGTAGTTAGTACTATAGGACGCGGCTCGGGTGTAAGGCTGATCATCATCAGACTTTCTGAGTTATATGCGGTCAAGTGCGAGAGCCGCATAAACAGATTCATGAGAAACGTGTAAAGTCAGTAACAGAAGGCTGCGAGGGAGCAAGCGGCGTCTGTTTTGTACATTCGATGGTTGACCCGATCTGGAGCTACACCAACGAGTGATCTACGAGGCGACGCTGGACGAAGAGCATGCTTCCGAATAGCAAGTGGCGAGGAGACGAGCCCTGTGGAGTGAAACCGATGCATTGCCATTCGACCTCCTTCCAGCACCTGGCTACAACGTGACGTCCAAGTCTGGTAAAATATACGCCACACCGAGAAGCTCAGGACAGGGAAGCCAGGCCGCAGCTGCCTGCCGTCTCGCGGCGGGAGGAGCTCGCGGCCAACGCGACCGTTGTCGAGACGCTGGGCAGGTTGCCAGGTTCATGACGGGATCCTAAGCTTGAGCTTGTTGCGGCAGCTGTGTACGGTGCATCCGTGTCTCTTCCGCCACACCGCGGCCACGCGGCCTGAGATCCTCACGTCTGGGATCGCCGCGGCGAACGCTTCGTACATCTCAGCCCTTCCGACGCCACTTGCGAAGATGAGCGGGAGGGAGAAGGGGAGAGCAGGAAGATAAGACCGCCGGAGGCAGTAGACCTCCCGGGGTCTGCGCCGCATATTGGACGCGATGCGCATTCCCGGCAGCATACAGTTCTGCTTTCGCACTGCGCGTGGTCTCTGTGGGTTCTGTGCACATCTCGAGCATCGTCGTGTACACACAGAGGACGTGCCTTTTCCTACTGTTGCATGCGGGCGTGTACACAGGCTCCGGGTCCGATCCGAACACGACGAACACGGGCACGGCGGTCCCGCTGCACCGCTCTCGGGCCAGTGCCCCGATCAGCTGTCGAGCTCGTGTCATGTGGCGCCACTGGAATGAATCACGTCGGACGCCCTGATCATGACCTCACCACTAGGACGAGTATCTTGGATGGCGCACTGCGCAAGGGACAGCCCACTCAGTTCGCGCGAACGAATCTCGGGCTCTGCGATAATAAAGACGTTAGACCGGAGAAATTGCAACCGCATCGAGTATGGTGGAGGGCATAAGTTTGTACGACGCACATGATACTAGCTTTGAGTATGCTTGGACGCGCGTGTGTTTGTAGGTTGCGCCTCAGCCTGCTCGTCCA
The DNA here is from genome assembly GCA_022160365.1 of Vararia minispora EC-137. Lineage (NCBI taxonomy): Eukaryota > Fungi > Basidiomycota > Agaricomycetes > Russulales > Lachnocladiaceae > Vararia > Vararia minispora. The sequence goes on from MU273739.1 coordinate 23,378, forward strand.
ACCTTCGAAAGCCTGCTGGTTCACATCTATGCCGTCATGCTTGCACACCGCTGTCCTCTGCATCATGCATGCATGTTGAGACCAGCAGGCAGAGGGCAAGGTTGACGTGCGGCGTCATGACGCCCGTCAGGGAGTGAGGCAAGTTCGTTGGCAAGTCGACGGCGACGCGAGATTGCGGTACGATACAGGCCAGATTCCATTTATACAGCAAACCTGGCGAAGGTGAGGGTAATGCATTGTGTGGCCCCCACGATCATGTTAGATGACAAGGGGCGGGCTTTGAGAGACGGACGGTGCGAGTGGGGTTACGAAGCGCGGCAGGGATGCCAGGAACACCTATAGGGAACGCAGGCCGGGTTTGTCTGCGTCCTGTGCAACTTAGTTTGGAACCCTTGAGAACAAAGCATAAAACGTATGGGGCTGCAAAGCGGTTGGGCGGTTAGCGCTGACAAACGGCTGTAGTGCCGCTTACGTGGACCCGGGCTGCCTCCATGCAGTATCCCAGCGTTGTGCGAACAACCGGAGGTCAGGCTTGGGATGAGAAGGTGATCGTTGGAAGTAAGAAACCACCTCGGTTAACAGGGAGCGCATGGGCGAGAAACCTCGCAGCAGGCTCGGGATGCCGAAGCCACCCGTACATAGGACAGTGCGCACGTTGCGCCCGCACACATTAGCAATCCACGGTCGGACACGGCGGTTCGCAGAGGATCTTTCGGCAAAGCTCTTGAGCACGTCGCCACGACTTTATGGGCACAAGCATTAAAGGCAGACAGCATAAGCAGCAGCGTCAGCGCTAGGCGTCCGAGTATATCCGCAGCGAGTAGTACCCTCTGTTGATGTAATTCCCTTGACGAAGCCCACGTTTAGCACGGTTCGACTGGATTACTTCGAGAAAAAGGCAACTCAGATAGCCATGAGGATGTCCAAGGCCGACGGCAGAAGACCCGCCCCGATCTCCGCTCCTGCGCGGCCATGCCCACCTACACGTCCATACTGAACGTCAGGGCACAATACAAAGCACGCGGGCTGACCACGCGCCGGAAACCGAACGCGGTTTCGAGCTGAATAGCTTAAAAACCAAATCGCGAGGTGCGTCTCGGCTGCCCACAGCGGAAGGTAGGTCCCAACCGTTGCCTATCCCGACTCTGTCGGACATCAGAGCGCTAGCGGATGGACACGAGCCCAAGAAACACATCCGATGATCCATTATCTGGTCTAGTCACAAGACTCCATCGTAGAACAGAGATAGAAATACATGCACGTGCAGCTACTTCTCGAGTGGCTTCGGGAATGGGATCGGCTTTGTCGTGGTCGCGGCCTCGCCGTAGGTAAGCAGGCCTACGTACGGCATGACATTGTACTTGAGCGTGAAGTTGAGAGGAGACGCGCCACTGAAGGAACAAATCAGGTCGGGTGAGTGAGGCCGTTAGGATCAAGTTGGGATAAACGAGGGAGGGGCACAACGTTAAGGGAAGAGGAACATACGCAAATTTGAATGATAGGTCATGAATAACATATTCGTTGCGTGCTCGGAGGTTTAGCAGCGCATCCTCCTTGCGCTGGATAATGTCGTCCCAGAGGACAATCTGGTTTTGTGTCTGATGAAAGAGCATCAAGGTCAGCACACGCCGCTGAGCATGCCGAATTTGGATTATGGTAAGGTGCATCAAACATCTCTAAGCGGCGGCGACAGAACCATGACGGGCTCCGGTGTCGGGAACGCCGAAACACATGGAAGAGGTGTGGCGGGTATGGCTAAGGAGGCAGCGTACGTACTCCTTTAGCGCTAATATATTCCGCTTGTACCCACACAAAGAGCTGCTTTGTGTTCCAGTTGAACAGCGGCCGAAGATCTGCGTGACAATGGGTAAAATGCACAGTCTGAGTCACGATGTACGACGCACCGGCCGTCGAATTGAAGTTAACGCGAATCTGGTCGATCTTCGCGCGCGGCCGGCCGCGAGTGCCCCCGGTTCTCCTGCAAAGTACAATTTTGACGCGTCATGGAGCGAAACAAAGCAAAGAACGGACGTTGTGAGGTTGACAATGTTCAGCTTGCCCTTGGGATCAGCAGAAAGAAGCAAGGATGAGAGTGCCACAGCGACCATGAGGACCATGAAGCAGGTCGAGACGGTCGCCGAGATGTTGCTTAGCCTGGCATACGAAGTATGCATGGTCGAGACGGTTGTTGATGATTCAAAAGAGAACCAAGGAGGTGCGTGCGTAGGCTGAACGTGGAGACCAGTGAACGCAGCGCGTTGGTGTCTGACACGTTGCCCGCGCAAACTTTCAAATAGGTATAACTTTCTCACGGACGCACGCACGCGGAAACTCGGCGCAGATGCGAATGACGATGAGCCTGAGCTGGCAATTAATGGCTCCGTGTCTGAGCATGCCAGTTCTTGGCGCGCCTGGTGCCGGACTGTCTTCACTCCGCCCTTTGTTTCTTCATTCACGCCCACCATCATCGACAATACGGTAGCTATGGAGGATCCCATGATCCTGCACAGAATCATACGCCAGATCGCCGCCTGGGCCGTCTACTCGTTCTTCACGGAACTTCGCGTCATCGGCGGCGAGAACGTTCCTCGCGATGGACCTCTTATAACGTGAGTCTTTGTTCTTCTTGCACAAGCTAGGAGACGCTTGGTCATTGGGAGCACCGTGGGGAAGACAGCGTTGAGCGGGTGAGAGGGGTGTTACTTGGCGGATGGAAGCTTGTGGCCGACTGCGTTCTATCGCATGGCGTACTCGACCTACCGTATGGACACGGCGTCCACGCAATTCAGCTCGGCTTGCTTCTACACACACGGACGTCATTCTTCCAGGGGCTCTGGAGCTCTCGCCGCTACATCCGTCGGTCCTGTCCGAGCGCGCACGCGAGCCCTGCTGCACCCTTCTCTGCCTTTCTTGAACAAGCCCGCGTGAAGTGCGAACGAAGCGCTAACTATGGCAGTACAGGACTGCGACACACCACAACATGATGCTAGATCCAGCAGTACTTTGTTCGCCGTCTTCTATAATTCTTCGACGCATATACACTAACCCACTGTACCATAGCGTCCGGCTTCCCATACGGCCGTATGCAGCACTATTGGAGCAAAGCATCTCTGTTTAAAAATCCGATTCTCCGCTATATTCTCATCAGTACCGGCAATGTCCCCGTCGAGCGTAAAGCTTCGGATCGGCGCAAGCTCTTCCAGGGCACCTTCGACGCACTCGCGCGCAGCGCCGCCATCGCTCTCTTCCCTGAGGGCACCTCTTATACCGAGCCGCGCATTATGCAGGTAAAGGACGGCGCGGCCTGGGCTGCACTCGAATACACCAAATGGGCGCTCGAGCAACCTGAGCGCGCCGCGAGAAGTCCCGTGGCCATAGTGCCCGCGGCGATTGTGTATACGAACAAGTCCAAATATAGGAGTTCCGTGCGTCCACAGCCCCTTCTCGTCCCTCGTCGGAATTCTGTCGCTGAATCGAATCTTCCCGCGCGCAGGCCATACTTCAGTGCGTAATCACGGAGCCGGGACAGGCTTGGAATAAGCTCTCAGCGCGCTCACGCTGTTTCACCTAGGTTTGGCCGCCCTATCACTATGGAACCCTATATCGGCCAGTTCCTCGCCCTGGGTGAGGGTGAGTCGCGCGCTGCCGTGAAGCGACTCACGCACGAGATCGAGATGCAGCTCATTGAGATGACAATTAACGCTCCCGACTGGTGTGCTCAGCAGGTCTTCTGTTGTCCTCGCCTCATCTCACGCCCAGCCGGATAGGGGCACGCTCTATGCATCGAGGATGGCGCGCGACTTACTTTGGGCGGATGAGAGCAGCCTCCCGCTTGACGAATTTATTCTCGTCTCCCAGACGTGCGTTCGCTTCCATTGTACCCCGCTCTCCGAACTCGGAGACGGACGCTCCCACTCCCGGCTGAACGTTTCTTCATCCAGACTGGTCGACCTCTTTTCCTCTTCTGATGCAACGCCTAACTTCAAGGTCGTCAAGCGCCGCCTCCTCGAGTACTATTCGCTCCTTCAATCAACCCAGCTTACCAACGCTGTCCTCTCATCTCTCCCCCTTCCCAAGACCCTCGACCCCAACCGACCGACTCCCATCCCTTCCCGCCTCCTTACACTCTCAGTCCTCATTCGCGACACCCTCTCCTGCCTCTTTGTGCTCCCCTTCTTCGTCGTGCCGCTCGCCATCCATCTCCCGACATATGTCATCGGCAAGCTTGGTGCCAGGCTCGCAGAGGACGAGGAAGAGACACAGGCGCAGAACAAGGTCGTGCTCGGGTTGCTGTTCTTGATGCTGTGCTATCCCGCCGCTTTTTTCATGTTGTGGGCTCTCCTATGGTACAGTCGCGTTGGCGCCATCGCGTCCTTCACGCTCGTCACCATGATCGCAATCTACCACACCCAAGCCGTCGGTGGTACACCCCTTCCTTCTCCTTCCCTCTTATCCTCTTCTCACGAACACACGTCCTCTCTTGATAGACGCATACAAACGCCTCAAACGCGTCGAAGCCGCCTGGCGCGTCCTCATTGGCGTCTGGACCCCTAAGCGATGGGAATACTCCCTATCCGCGCTCGAGCAGTACACCCGCCCGTCTGTCCCGCCGCCGAACCCATGGATCAAGAGCTCACGTCCCACAACACCCAAGCCCGATGCGTCCGCGGAATCCAACTTCACCACCGTACCAAGCCCTGTCGCTCTCGATGACAAACTGTCCTCCGCTCCCCTGGCCCCCACCGAGCCCGCCGCAACAACGCCAGTCAAGCGCAAGCGCCGGCCTCGCTCTGGGCGTGTCATGAGGCATGTCCTGCGTGCGCGCGCGGAGGCCGCGCTCGCGCTCGCGGCATTCTTCGACGCGCTCGAGCGCTCGCCGCCGGGCCACCGGGTGCGTGCGTCGGCGCACCTTGCGCGCCAGTTCGGCGGCGGGATCGACGAGACCCTCGACATCGACATCTCCAACGGGCCCGCCGGGTGGCGCACCGCGCGGGAGGTAGTGAGCTTCTTGAAGGCGCGCGGAGCGAGGGTTAACAGCCTCGGAAAGAGTATCGAGGGTGAGTGGGCGATGGCCGGCTCGGACGGCGAGGTGTCAAGCGCGTGGGAGAGCGAGATGGAGACACCGTCGCGCACCTAGGCCACCCGTAGCGGAGCGAGCGCCTGCTTAGACGGTGTCCCCGCGGTACTATTTCTCCGGGCAGATTTACGATGTTCACGTATAGGTTATCCTTTCTGTAATTCTTCCGTTCTGTGAATATGGGCAAGCAGTGCTGTGCCTTTACTTCCATTCACAGCGTAACTTGCTTCGTGCTTCTTCGGCCATACATACTCATACACTCTACACCGCTGTTGTTCGTTCACACGCACTCACGGTGCAATCCCGTCACAGCCAACCGCTCCTATTATACTATCGCGTATACCGTCAGTTGGTGCCGATAGGGGATGATAAGGCCAAGGAACACAGAGTCAACGGTGGCACAGCAAATCGATCCAAGTGACCGCAATCGATGTCATGTTCGGAATATCATTGGAAGACTGACTCTGTCTGTGCGATGACTACCTCGTCTGGAGGCCCATTCGCGACGAGTCTGCACAAGTAGATCCTACCGATACGAGCTATGTCTCATACCATTGTCCTCGTTGCTGCGTGGGGCGGGAGAAGCCCCCAGTCGTCAAGGAGTGCCACAGGTTATTTGTCCGTTTGCGGGCGACTTTATTCAAGCTGGGCGCCTGTGAACCTCGAGGACGGCACGTGGCGGCTCTAGACACGGGCACGTGTAGCTGTGCCACTAGCATCGCAACATACGGTATACCGCCACCTATCGACCGCCGGCCGCTATCGCCAGAGCTGGATAGGACTTCGTGGCCGTGACAGGAGCTCTCTGGCGCGACATTGTCGAGTGCTGGAGGTTTATCTGATGCGCGGGCAGGTGTGTGCGGCTGGGAGTGGTTGTGATGGACGGGTGTACACTACCGCGCCTTGTTCTCCTCGCGGTGATCTGCCCATGACAGAAGACCAGATTGGGTACAATAGCCACTCGAGCAGAGAACTCCAAAAACACAGCCCTCGTGTCTTCTCCCATAAAGCCACCGCCTGCACCACCACCAGTCCTTCGCTCTCCCACCTCACTACATGGTCGTATCCAAGGACCACCGCTACATACACGGCGCGCCTGACACAGACGCAGACGCGTACGCGCGCAGGTCCACGCTCGAGCGCAGGTGGGGGGTCTTTGTATGCGAAACGTGCGCGACCACTGATTGTGATGGCGTCGGACAGGTCGCATCTGGCGTATTTGCAGCGGCCCTCAACGTCGTACACGCTCCCAGCGCCTGGACGCGCCCCGACGCGCCTCAGCGAATTCCTTCCCTCCGTCCGCGCGTTGTTCCCAACCTTGCCCCCAGCGTTAAGCGTACCACAGCGCCGCCGATCTCTGCCCCCTCTTCGCATACCTGGCGACACCTTGAGCCCTGCACGCCCACACGCAGGGTCTCTATTTCAGTACGTCGACTATGCCTCGGAGGACGAGGACGAGGATGAAGATGAAGATGAAGATGAGGGCGAAGGCCACTCGCCATCACCTGAGCCACCGATTGCGTACATGTCTCCCGACTATCGTCAAATAACGGTGGCGCCGGGTTCTCGAAACAACAGGAACTTGCCCATGAACTCACCTCACCCCATTGCTGCGCCGATTGCTATCCCTCCCCCACGTCCACATGCACTGCCGCTCCTGGAAAGATATGCGTCTTCACAGATACCTCCAGTGAGGATTGAGCAGTTCGCAGACAATTACGCTCCACCGCTGAGTCCACCGACACCCCCATCCGAGGTATACTCTCCACCCTCTTCCCCATCGACGCCGCTCGTACGATTTTTTCACTCTTTTGGCATTCGTCATCGACACTCGCGTTCTATGCCACCAGCACCCTGCTCGCCCGACTTTCCTTACTTCTCATACAACGCACCTAGCCCTACCTTGGCTCCGGCGTACATGCTCGCGCCATCCTCATCGATGTTTTGGGGCTCTCGTCCGCGTGCTTCCACGCACTCTTTCGGCAGCGCTCACGACCTGCACGTGCACTATTATTCTCAGCGACCCTCCTCCGCGCCTGATCCTTCGAACGTATCGCTCATGCCCGAGAACTTCGACATGCCTCAGCCGTCTACGTCTAGCGCCTCTCAAGCACTGTCTTCTGTCTCTGGTCCCACTGCTGCGCACACTGCCCCTGGCCCTTCACGTTCTCAGCTACGCGCCTCCGACCCGAGGAGGGACGCACAGCTCGTCTTCGGCACCAGCTGCTGCGGAGCGCACTCTACGCAGTTTCAGCGCACACTAGGTCACCGCCCCCCGCCAGCTTCCGTTCCTACGCTATCGCCGACTCCGAAAACCCCCTCCGGCACCAGATTGCAAGCGGAACTCATCCGAGTCGAGCTCCCGAGCAAGCCATACATCTGCCGACTCCCGCACCCGACTGCCGCCGGCGAGCTCTGCCTCGCGGAAGTCCATGTCTCGCGTATGAGCATCCGGCGGCATACCGAGGAAGTGCACGGCGCGCTGTGGCGCGATCGTGATTGGCGGACGCGCTGCCTCTGGCAGGGCTGCGCGTCGGACGGCAACATGGAGTTCTCGCAGTACTTCCGGCACACACTCGTCCACCTCGGCGTCGTCCGCTTTCAGTGCTCCGTCTGCAAGCGCGGCTTCGCGCGCGCGGACGTCGGTAAGAACCATCTCCGGAACAAGGGCGGTTGTGTGCTCGAGCGGCCGCCGGTGTTCCCCACTGCGTCACAGCAGAGGAGCGAATGAGGCTGCTCACTCGGACGCGCCGCGTCTTCCCCTTCCCTTCCTTCCCTTCCCCCCTTCTGCGACGTGTCTTCACATGTCTGTCTCCCGAATCTTGTCTAGGTTTCGCGTATTGCTCACGACTGCTCGCATCGCTCATCGCACCGCCCGCGTTCTCTCCGTGCCTCGCTCGCACCGCCCATCGTTGTCGCTCGCCTGCTCGTCCTCTCCTATGTCTCTTCGCACACCTCATCCAGACCACCCGTCGGATGATCGTCGGACTGAACCAACCCAGATCGTATTCCCGTGTGTATAGTAGAATACCGTACGATACCGGCCTGACTGGACTATATTCGGTACCATATATCCATAGCGGCTTTCTGTACCCAGTCTCGGACTCATCGGATACTCCATGTCAAGCCCGTTCTGTTGTCATTATGCACAGCGCCAGTATACACACCGTTAAATGCAATACTATTATTACTCCACTTTACCCACTGTATCAGTTCCCCGGGCCATCGTATAATCACTGTCCATTCTGCTCCAAAATCAGTGGACTGGCAGGGGTAAGATGAATTCTTCACACGCGACATGCGACGTGCTGGCGAGCGTGCCGACATTGAGTGCACAGCCGGTGCCGCCGGCGACCTTGCGGCAGATAGAGCAGTGTAGCAGCTTTGGTGTGGGCGCTAACGAGTTGGACACTGCATGGGGAGCCCTACCGCGCCGTAGTAACACAAGCTTTCGAGCTCGACGGGTATCTCGGCATGAGAATGCAAGCATTGAACAAAGCAACGAGTCTAAGAGGGAGACAACACGCAGGCGGAGGCCCTGCGCGGCACATAGGTACGGCACACCTCCTTAGAAGACTCTGAAGAGGCCGCACTGCCCGGCCGTGTTGCGGGGCGGTGCATATGTGCGTCGCTTTCCACATCGATGCCCTCACCTTATCTGGCCGACAGTACCCGGCCTACCAAATCGGCTGGGGACCCGGGCGCAGTCTTAGATTACCTACGCGCCAACAGCACTGGACGGCGAGTCGGCAGCAGGTGGAAAGGGGGACATGGCGGGTGATCCAAGGTGCCAGTGCAGCGATCCTGCAAGCGGTGAGAAGAAGGCTGCTTGCAAGTGACTTACGAGTCCAAGCTACTTTGCGTCTAGCTAGTAGTACCAGTGAAAGTTGTCTGTGCTCCGGGTTCCCACGTTCTGTCGAAGCAAGCTTTCTCTGGCCGCACCTCCACTTCTCGCTCCCGCCGATGTCCTCGGTATCGTCTTTCCCTTCCCCTTCCTAGGCCTATCCTCGCACCCTTTGATTCAAGTTATGGGTTTCACTATGGCTTACTTATTAGTATGTACTATCATCATTATGGTGCAAGTAGTAATCATACTCTGAATTGTTAGATGCTGCCGTGCTGCACCCTGTTATGACTCTAGTCTTACATCCCCTTATATGCCTATTTTTTTCTTCAATTATGCTTATATGATGGTCACGTGCCTCCATCGCGTGACCTCCAGCGAAGGGAAGGATCCTTCCACTCCCTGATCATATGATGGTCACGTGCCTTTATCGCGTGACCTCTAGTGAAGGGAAGGATCCTTCCACTCCCTGATCATGTGACTATAGCTCTGCCACCTCCTGCATCAATGGCATCCCTGCTTATTCTGTTGTGCTTATACTTGCAAGATTTTACAGCATGAGGGAGGAAACACAGAGCAAAAGTTAAAAGGAACACTGAAATTCAAAGTACGCGTATGGCCGAATCCCTGTAAAGCTTTCGCATCCTGGTCATGTAATCATGCGACCTACCTGAAAAGGTGGCTTAGTAAAGCTAATATTCCAACAGTCTTCAAGTTCCTCTCAGTCTCGCCCCGACCAGACATCACCCATAACCGGCCTCATCCGCACGTCTACAACGAACAGCAGGTCCTAGATCTTGTGCGCCACTCGCGCGAAGATGTATTGCACCCGCTGCCCCGCATCCAGCGACTTCTTGTGCACTCCTAAACACTAGCTCTCTCCCTTTCCAACCATCTCGGAGTCATCTGCAGCCAGATTGAACACGCGTATGCGATTAGGTAGGCGTGAACGCACGCGTACTGTCGGGTAGGTGCGAGCACGCGGGGGTACTGTAGCACCTTAAGAACTCGGCCGCCGCATTGCGGCACACGGCGAGGTGGTACGCTTCAATTTACTTTTGGGACGTCCCGAAAGTGACGTCTGCAGCAAGGGTATCGGGCGATGCGGCGAGATGACGAAGGAAGAAATACAAGATTCAAAAAATGCAACAGGAGCATAAGTTATGGCAAATAAACGTTAGGGATCTGCGGCGGGCAAGGCGGCTCGTTGAGTGGGCGTGCGGGAGGGTGCGTTACAGGACCGTGCCAGATGGAGGATGCGCTACAGAAACGTGTGGGGCGAAGTCGACAAGTAATGCTATAAGGTACTGTACACGGGGAGGGCGAGGGTGGCAATATGGTATCACTTCAGTGTGCATGGCGGGTCCGTACAGTGTGCGCAGCAATCAAGAACCCAGCAAGAACAACGACGGACAGGCAAAGAAAACAACGACAGATCTGAATCCGATGACGAGCACAGACGAGAGGGGTACAAAACGATGCAAAGGACGAACACGTGAGCGAGGGAAATCATGTTGTGGGGCAGAATGTCAACGTCTCGATGGCCCTGGCTACCCGCTTCCGGTCGAGTTCACCCTCGCGCAGCAAAGCGAGCAGCTCTTCCACCTCCGGGAACCGCGCCCTGCGCACGATCGCGTCCGTAGCGGCCTCGATTCCAAGCAAGACGTACTCGAGCACGGCAAGCAGCTCCGCCTCGTTCGCGCGGTCGGGCACGTTCGGCAGGAGCATCGCCGGATCCGCGTACAGGTAGCGCACGGAGTCGCCCACTGGCAGCGGCGGCGCGGGCTCCACGCCGGGCGCGCTACCCCTGCGTGCAGGAAGCGGCTTAAAGATGCGGCCGCTCGCGAGAGCCTGGAAGCGGATGCCGAGCACGGCGAGCTCGCGGACCTGCTCGGCGGTGCAGATCGCATCGGGCGCCTGCGGTGCCGGCGCGAGTGGCGCGTCGTCGCAAAAGTCAGCCTCGCTGAGCTCCTGGCGGCCGAGGAGGCGCTCGGGGTAGACGAGCGTGAGGCTCTCGGGCATCTCAAGGCCCTTGAGCTTGACCTCGCCGACGGGGACGAGGGTGACGTTGAAGTTCCGGAGGTCGGCCATGGCGTCGGGCGGCTGGGCGGACGTGTGCTCCGTCTCGGGCCCATCGTTGAGGACGCTCGAGTGGATCTCGGCCGCGACGTCGGCGGTGACCATGATTTGCCCGCCCGCGGCGCTGGCCATGACACGTGCGGCACGGTTGACCATCGGGCCGTAGTAATCCATCCGGTGCGTCGTGACGTCGGTCTCGCACACGGGCACGCCGCAGTGGATGCCCATGCGCACGCTCAGCCCGCGCGCGATCACGTTGCCCTTCGCGTCGCGTCGCTCGCGGCCTTCGGCGCATTCGAGGATCTCGCGCGGCCAGCTCTCCTCAAGCAGGCGCGTCTGGACCTGCAGGCACCAGAGCAGCGCGGCCGAGACCGTCTCGAACGCGACCATGAACGCGTCGCCTTCCGTTTTGACCTCATACCCGGATAAGAGCTTCAGTTCGCGCCGGAGGAGGTCGTGGTGCATCCTGATCGCGGTTGGCATGCCCGCGTTGGTATCCCAGAGCATCGTACTGTTCCGAATATCCGTGAACACGAGCGCGACGTGGCCCACGGGCGGCGGGACCTCTTCGGGTAAGCGCATGAGCTTCCGCGCGATCTCGTGCTTGCGCGGCTTGACCTTCGGCGGGAACGCGGCCTCGTCGACGAGCGACTCTGACCGCGCGAGCACCGCGGCGGGCGTGCTTATGACCATAATCATCGTCGAGCCCTCCGCGCCATACGAAATCGCGAAATCGCGGAGCTTCTGCGCGGCGATCATCGGATCGTCCTTCTCCGTGCGCGCGATGTCGACGGCAGTCTCGTACGAGACAAAGTCCCAGAGACCCGAGTTGGCGATGATGATGAACTCGTCGCCCTCGTGGAGCTCGTACGACGCAACGTCCGGCTTCGCGTTCACGACCGGCACGAGGTGGTAAAAGCCGAACGAGCGCGAGACGACGGCCTCGTCGTTGACGAGCCCCTTGGGCGACACCCATCCCTCGGCCGCGCGGATGCGCTCGATCTCGCCGCGGTTGAACGGATCGTGCTTGACCGACAGCTGCTCGGCGTGCCCGCGCCGGCTGACGACCGCAAGCGCGTTTCCGACGTTCGCAACATAGAGCATCCGTCCGGTGACGTACGCGACGATCCCACTCGCGCCGATACCAGTCGTGTCTGTGGCGGGCACGAACGGCGGCAGCGGCGGCGGAGGCGGCGGAGGCGGAGGCGGCGGCGGCGGCTGGAACGTGGACGTGCCGCGGCGCGGGAGAGCGTGGTTGACGGCGCCGCCGGAGAAGAGAAAGTCGTGGGTGATCCAATTGAGACGGAGGAAGGCGCGACGAAGCGCGTCGGGCACGCCCTCGCGCTTGAGATCGAGGCGCGCGAGCTCGACCGTGAAGACGTTCGCAAAGTGGTCGCGGAGGTACTTCGCGACGCGCGAGTTGGCCGCGGGCGCGTGCGCGCGGCCGAACATCGCGAAGAGGGCCTCGTCGCGGCGGTCGCGGAACGAGGGCACGACGAGGTCGAACATGGACACGTAGTCGCCTGCGCCGAGGATGTCCGCGATGCCGTACTGCATGTTGTTGATCTCGCTGAGCGACGTGCGCACCCGCCGGTCCTCGTTGTCGTCCGGAATCGCGTTCGTGTTCGTGATGAACGTCGTCGTCACGTCCATCAGGCCCAGCACGCGCAGCTGCGTCAGCCCCGTGAAGCCCGCGAGCTCCTCGAGCGGCGTGTCTGCGTCCCGGCCGTCCCGGCCCGCCGCACCACTGAACATTTTCTTTGCCGGCTTGATCTCGAGCCGCTTGTTGCCCGACAGGTTCAAATAGCGCAAGTTCTTGTTGAAGTTCCTGCGCGACGCCTCGATTAGCGCCCAAAAAAAAAAAGAGGAAAAGAAGGAACGCGCACCAATTCCAATCGAACTCCCAGTTCGAGATATTGTACTTGAGCTGGTTGCTCCCCACGTCGAGCATCATAAGACTCTTAACCTTCCCCAGCTCCTGCGGCATCGTCTGCAGCCTATTCCCATTCAAAAACAGCACGCGCAGGCACTGCAACCGCGGCAGATCCTCCGTCGGCAAACTCGCGAGCTTGTTCCCGGACACGTAAAGCTCCTCGAGGTGCACCATCTCCCGGAAGAACGCGCGCGGCATCTCCTGCAGCGCGTTAAAGGACAGATTGAGCACGCGCAGCTCGCGCAGGATCATGAGCGCGGGCAGGCTCTCGTCCGCCAGATTGTTCTCGCCGAGGTAGAGGCCCTCGAGCGCGCTGACGAGCGGCGGGGGCGCCGCGCGCGCGAGCAGCGAGCCGGTCGCGGAGACTTTGCGTTCGGGGCCGGTCAGGAGCGCGGGGGCCAGGAGCGCGGCGGGATCGGTTGCGGGGGGCGGGTGCCAGACGGAGATGACGTTGGAGGTCATGTTGATGCGCTTAAGGCGCGCGCAGGCCCACAGGCCGGCGGGAACCTCGATGAGGTTGTTGTTGTGCACGTCCAGACGCTCGAGGCGCTGCAGACGGCCTATGGAGGCCGGGAGCGCCTCGAGCGCGTTGTCGGCGCAGGAAAAGAAGCGGAGGTTCGCGAGCTCGCCGAGCGAGTCGGGGACGCGGCGGAAGTTGTTGTGGTCGAGGGAGAGATGCTCGAGCGCGGCGCAGGCGGCGAGATCGAGGTCGTCGAGCGCGGAGAGCTTCGCGTGCGAGATGTTGAGGAATGTGAGGGCCGTCGGCGCGTGGCCGAGCGGGCCGGGCAGCAGCGAGATCTGCGTGATGTCGTTGTGCGAGACGTCGACGGTCGTGGTGTATGGGCCTGATGTGAGCGCGAGCGCGCGCACTGCGTTGTGGTCGACGTAGAATTCCTCGAGGAGCGGCAGCATGCTGACGAGCCCAATGTCGACGATGGCGTTGCGGCGGACGTCGAGGACGCGGAGCGCGCCGAGGCGCATGCACGCGTCGGGGAAGGCGCTGACGCGGTTTCCGACCATGATGAGCTTTTCTAGACGGACGAGGCGGCCGATGTCTTCGGGCAGAGAGGCGATCATGTTGAAGGAGACGTCGAGCTCGACGAGCGCGGACATCTGGCAGACGACGGCGGGAAAGTCCTGGAACTTGTTGTTGGAGATGTTGAGGGTGCGGAGGGAGCGCAGGCGCGGGAAGTACCACGAGAGGGTCTCCATCCGGTTGTTCTGCACGAGCAGACTGGTGAGCTCTGGGATCCTGTCGAGGCCGGCGTCGTTGAGGTCTGCGATGCGGTTGCAGGAGAGATCGAGCTTGTAGAGCGTCACGCAGTCGCGCACGGAGTTCGGCACCTTCTTCATGGCCATGTTCGACAGCCGGAGCTCGCGCAGCGACGTGCACGAGACGACAAAGTCGTCCGGGATCTCGATCATCGGGTTCCGCGACAGATCGAGCGACGAGACGTCCTCCGCGTGTCCGTACAGTGTGATCGGGATCGTCCGCAGTCCTTTGTTCGTCAGATCGACCTTGGTGTAGCTGCTAAAGTGCAGCTCCTCTTCCTGCGCGTACGCATCAGAGAGGAGATCGGATGCGGACGCGGATACACGCACCGGCGGGCCGAACGCGTTGGACTTGTACACGAACTTGAGCAGGAAGCTCAGGCTCTGTGCGCCGAGGTCCTCGAGCCCGTCTGCGACGGTGTAGCCGGCCTGCTCGAGACGACGGCGTACGATGTCCGCCGGCCGCTCGGTGTTCGCGAGGATGCGTTCTACAGCACATCAGCACGCGTCCAGAAGAAAAAAACACACCCGCACGCTCCGCACCTCTGCCGCGCTCCTTGAGGTACAACCGGTACGTCTCAGGATCTCCGGGCTTGAGGAGCTGCTGATTGAGATACCTGGTGACGTTGATGGCGGGGACGTCGAGGGAGAGCCGCAAGACTCGGTAATTGGTGTCGGAGGTGTGCACGCGGAGCTGGTACTGCTTTGCGCGCGGCTGGAGGGTGCGTCTGCGGAGGTGGCCGTGCTCGTCGTCCGAGCCGGTCTCGGGATCCGCCGGGTTCGGGATGCCCCACGACTGCGGCGGTTTCCAGTCCCCTTCCTGGACGACGAGCTGCTCTGGCAGCACGGCGGGCTCGACGCGCGACGGGCCGGCGACGGGCGGCGGCGCGGGACGGGCGAGGGCGGGTTTGGTGAGCTTGCGCTGGGCGGGGGC
>MU273740.1:0-38432 GCA_022160365.1 Vararia minispora EC-137
CGCGCGGGGGATGGGGGATGGTGGTTGAAGGCAAGATGCGCCGAATTTCGTCTAAGTCGTTCGCGCCGTCGCGCATATGCGCAACGCGCAGCGGGGACGGGTTCAGATGAGTGGCTATTCGTACTCGACACTATTCTAACTCGTAATTTACAGGAGTAGTTCGTACTTAATTTGGAGGAGGCTGTCGATCCCGCGCGCGGAATTGGGCGCTCAATCCCGATCCGAGTGCGGAGCCATTCCGCCTCCTCCCGGGCCATTCCGTGCTACTCCGGGTCCGGACTAGGGCGCCTCTTCCCGGCGCGGAATCGCGCGTTTATTCGCACCCGTCATAGCAAGCGCCTGAACGCAGTGATTTCGGGTTGTCGATGTGCTCCTGCGAACCTGGCCAGAAAAGCAGAGCGGGAATATGCGTCAACATAACGCACCGCCGGAAGGTAAACCCCCAGCCGATGTGATGTGCTACCGCTGTGCGCTACGGAGGTGCGCGGGGAGCTGGTGGTGGACGGAAGCAAGCGCGCCTGCGGCAGCTGTTGGCTCGCTCGGCTAGACGCCCCTTCGTGCTCACGCGCTCACACGAAGGGGCTACAGAATCGATCGCGCTCTTGGCGAAGTCTTGGCCTTATGCCGCCGTGTCACGTGGCCGCGTTTAAGTACGAAAGGCGTCTGCCCGATTATGGCCCCTTCGGTGTACAATACTCCGTAAACTACAGTATAGCGAACAGCAATTGCGACAGCGAGTAATCATCCATTGTCCGATAGCATCGTTCAGCTATCCCTCCCTCACGCGAGTTTGACTTTCTTATTCACGGGTGCTCCATTCGCCCTCTCACCTTCCTTCCTCTTCTTCCCGGTACCTCCACCCTTAAGATTTGCGACAAGCTCGTCGATGCGTGCCTGAAACTGCAGCGCGATGAGGCCAACCTCAGACTCGGCACCGTTGAAGCGGATTGCATTCTGGACCATGAGGTCGACGTCTGCTTCCCAGACCGTGATGCTCTCGTACTTGTCCTGATCGAGCTTCTGCCGGATCGTCCGCAAGTCCCGCGCGTTCTTCCGTGGGATCACATCGAAATACGTCGGAATCCCAAGTCCAACGGGATCTACGGGTTCGCGGAAGACGAAGGAGCTGATGTACACTGTCAGTAGTCAATTCAGTCCCGTGAACAACAAGGCAGCGCACATATCCTCCTTGCTAATGGTGTTCATAACCGACAGTAAGCTTCGCTTCTCCGCATAGGATAATTTTCTCTCCATCGCTTTCGGCCACTCTTTCTTAAACGCCTGCTCTATTGCATCAGCGCACTGCACCGGCCCCGTTCCAGGGGGATTGAACTGCCGGCAGTTAGCCAACATCAACTCCATATCCTTCTGGAACTGCTCCATCGTTGAGTATGCGCCCGAGTTGACCTTCTCGCCCATCGTCTTCAGGTCCATTGGGTGCGCGATTTCCTCGTAGTACCTAAGCTCGCGTCAGTTACACGTGGGCATTCAAGGAGAGCAAAATGCGTACGTTGGGCAGCCATCTAATATGGGGTCAACCGGCCGCGCGAAGATCATGGCTTCCGACAGTTTGAGTATATTCCGCAACAGCTCCTTACATTTCGCCCTGTTCAGAGGCGCGCCCGCACCAGAAGGCATAGGCTGCGGCGTCGACGTCTTCGACGTCTGGGACGCTGGCGTTGATGGACGTTCCTTCTCTTTACCCTTGAGCTCGGCGACGGGTCCAGTGGGGATGGCTGAAAGTGCGGGCGATGCTTGAGGCAGGGGAAGAGGCGGCGGCGTAAGCGCACTCGATGCAGACGCATCGCTTGGCTTCTTGAACTTGATCGATGACCCTGCTTTCGGTGGACGCGCCTCCTTCCGCTCGGGTGTCGGGGCCGCAGGGCTTCTGCTCCTACTCCGTTTCTTGATAGGCGATGCGAGGTCAAGTAACTCATCATCCCCAAGCGCGTTGGACACACTGTCCTTCTTGCGCTTGTTGCCGAGGTTCAACTTGAGCGGCTTCTCAGGTATATTGGGACGACGGACTGGTGCTGAAGACGACGACGGGCCATTTGCATGGTTACGCCCGCGCTCCTCGTTCTTCTGACCTTCGATAGCAATGACCTCTTCGAGCAGCTCAAGTGTGCCGTCGTCAGGCAACGCCGCCCGAGCGGGAGTATGTGCAGGCTTGGGCTTGCGCGGCTTGGGCTTGGGCGCAGGTGTTGGTGTGGCAGGTAGCATGGAGACGGGCGAAGGTGCAGGCGGAGCGGGGGTAGGCGCCGGCGTTTCGCCATTGCGCGAAGGGCCCCCAAGCTTGAGCTTCAGTTTGGTACCGCCATCGGACGGGCCAGGCGTAGAAGCGAGCGGCGTCCCCGGTGTCTTCCCAATCTTGACAATGGGCTTATCCGGCCTTGCTGGAGGTACGCCGATGGGAACAGGCGGGGGAGCCATCAATTTTGGCTTCGGTTTTGGTTGAGCTTGCTCTGCCTTTTCAATTGTTTTGTTCGTCCGTGCCCATTCTAGCAGAGCACGTCAACCGCGCAGCGTCGCTAGAATCAGAGAAGGCGTACGTTGCTCGAAGTACGTCTCCAGCCTGGTCGTCTCCTTAAAAACGTATGTATCTGGCGGATTGTATGTCTTCGCATTGCGCGTCATGAGACGAAAATCGGCCTCAAATGCAAACCGGTTCGGGTAACCGCCAGTCTCGAGCTTGCCGCGCATCGTGCCGAGATCCATGGGGCTCTTAATGACTTCAAAGTAGCTGTTAGACGAGCATTAGCACTGTACTCTTAAGCCTAGAGATAGTTTGGAACACTGACTTAGGGGCCTGATCGCGGACGGGATCGACGGGCTGACGGAACAAAAATGCACTCTTATGATTCTGAAGCTTCTGCAAGATGCTTCGGCTCGCTTTGAGGTCGAAGATGTCCATACCCCCACTCTGCGCCTTGGGAACAGCCTTCGCAACCTTCGGCTTAGCAATCGACGGCTTATTGCCCTTCTTCGATACGATCGCGGAAGCGTCGAAAGACACACGCGCAGGGGCGGGAGTAGCAGGGGTCACTAGAGGGGGCACGAAGGGCGGCGGATGGGACGTTTCGATGGTCGGAGTAGATGGAGGAAGGCGAAGTTTGAGGCTGGAGGCAACGGGAGTAACCACTGAAGTACCGGCCTTGTTCGGACGAGGCTTCGCGGGCAGTTTGACCAGGGGAAGAGGAGGCGCTATGTCAGTGATAGGCGTTGGCGGGATGTGGATGGATAGTTTGGGAGCCGTCTCCTCCGCGCCGCGGATGAGGATGTCCGCGAACTTTAGGACGGCCCACCGCACTTCGTAGTCTGCGTCTGGCGCGCTGCAATGATCGTCAGCGCACAAGTTTGGACAGCAGTGGAGAGCACCCACAGAGCGATAGGAAGTAAAAATTCGCGTACAACATCATTTTTGCCAAGCTCCTTATCCTTCCTCAACGTCTTAATGAGCATATCCACGTCACTCTTCTTATTTTCCTTCGCCACCTTCTCATGTGGATTCCCGTCTTCCTCTATTAGCAGGCTCTCCGACTCCTTTGACGACGCCTTTAGCTCGCCCATCGCCGCAAGCAGCGCAAGGGACTGTCCTGCGTTGCGTGCGATGTGCCGGCGGACAAGACGCGACGAATCGTGAGCCATGACGGCGAGAACGTATTTCATGATCTTCGTTGTGTACCACTTCGTGAAAAAGAGCGAGTCAAAGGCTGCTATGCGGACTTGCGCGTAGTTCCCCTCGCTATGGTATATTCAGTATATCGCATGATAGCCTACATGGGGCGTATATTCTTACCGGGTAAGGGGGAACCAGATCTTCGGGTCGTTCGTGATCAAGTTTGCAACGCTGAGGATGAGGCGGAACTCCAGAGTGGCGACAGTAACGGCGTTATGCGGGGAGGCAATCAGCCGGTCCATCTCACGATACCGGTCCACGGCATCCACGGCATCCTTCAGTAGCCTCATGTCCTCTTCGTTGAATTGGTTCTGCACTTGCGTACCAGCAAGCTCACCACGCTCGGGCGGGGAGGTGCATACGGTTGCGCAGGCCAGAGACGAAATGAGAGTGCAGATGTAGAAGGTATCCGTGAACTGCTTCCACGTGAGCGAGAGACAAGGAAGGCTGCAAACGAAGGCTATGGCGCACGGGATTGGAGGTGTTATCATTGTACTTAAGCTGATCAATCAAGAACTGCCGCACGACCGCCGGGACCATGCCGTTCTCGAAACGTACTTGCGAGATGGCTTTCACCAATGCCTGCGTCGCATGTAAGCGTAGTTAAATGCTGCAAGAATATAAGCTGGACTTACCCTCCTCACGAAATACTCCGAGAAGTCCGAGAAATCGTTCAGCTTCGGCACGTATCTGTGCGTGAACAAGTCCTGGTTCGGATCTTCCGGATCTTCACAATACCGCAAAAAAAGCTTGAATAGGTGGAAGAGCCCAAGAAAATTTGCTCTCCGTATCGCGCACTCATATTTCTTCAGTTCCTGCTAGTTGGTGTATGTAGGAATGCACTTACTGTCACAAGAGCCGCGACTGCTTCACATCGTATACGGAAAAAGTAATTTGTGACGAGCGCCGTTTTCGTCAGCGTGCTCGATACAATCGCATTTGGCATCTTCGCCAATGCGTTTACCGCCTGGTTAAAATTAGATTTTACGGCCCCATGCACAACATAACTACTCACCTCCAACTGTGCCACAACATCGCGGTCTCGCTGGAGCTGCGATACCCACATAAAGTCTGGCTGATCAAATACGATCGTCGCAATCCACTCAAAATCAGCGTCCATGCGGATCCATTCATACGTAGCGCCGTTCATCACCGCTTCGTCCTCCTCCGTCCAATCCGCAACCTTCCAGAGCTCGCGCTCGCTCTCTTTCTCCCAGATCTCCAGGCCAAATCCCATGTCAACCATCCCCATTGCTTCCGCGGCCTCCTGATCGCCCTCCGCCGCTGCCTGTGCAGCCTGTTGGCGTGCCTGATATCGCTTTGTGTTGCGCCGAACACGCTTGTATTTCGTGTTGAAGGGTACCTCGTAACGCTTGAAAGGCGCGCGGATGTCCAGGACGTGCTCGTACGGTGTGCCATCTGCTTCGTGGATGCGGATGGTCATTTGGCCCTGTCGTCCACTAGTGAACCTTGGTCCGTAAGCCCAACAAATTAACAGTTACCTCGAAAAACGATACGGGCTTTAACAGCGCCTGGCGCACCTCATCATGCTCATGCGCCTTCCATGCTGGCGCATCCTGCCTCATCGTGATCTCTACCGCCATCTTCTTACGGTTGAACGACGCCGTAAACCCGAACGCAGGGCATCCAGAACCGTATATCCACTGCTCCGCGAAGGAGCGTAAGTCGACTCCGCTAACCTTCCTGCACGTACGGAGGAAGCCGTGAGTACTGAGCGTGTTGTTTGGTAAATCGCCCGAGATAGCAGAAAGGAAGAGCTTTGGGAGGACACGAGAAAGCCCAAGTGAAGTGCCCGACTTGCCAAGGCGCCTGTCGAGGATATGAAGGACAAGAGGTGCCTTGAGGTTGATGAAAGGCAGAATAGACGCTTCTGGTGGGTCATAGACCATCGGCTGACATATCGGCGGCATCCCGCCGTTGTCCCACTCGATCGTACGTTCCATATCCTTCTTCAAGCGGAATCGGTACTCGTTATTACCTAGCAGCTTTCGGAGGAATTGCGCTGCGATATAAAGCCCGAGCCCATTGACAAGCCACAGATCTGACCACAGCTTGGGCAAGATGTTGATACCCGCCCATTGTACCGCCAGAGCATGACTGAGCACCTGACGCGTTTCGTAGACTTGGTCAATGGCATCGTCCCCGTGCAGCAGGTCGAGCGATACGATGGACATTGTGACCGAGTCGAATCGAGTTACGTGCAGGTCGTCGACAAAGACTAGCTTGTATGCACCAAAGGGGTAAGAACCGAACTCCGACACGTAGAAGCTCATTGCCTGTCGCAAGAACAAGACTGAGGAAGATAAAGCAGCCTCTTGGCCCGGGAGACAAAAGGCTGTCATGGGCACTTGGTGAGTATCGTCAGTTGCGTCGTGAGAAGTGGTTTCTTTTGTGATCTGCAAGACGTGGAATGGTCCGGCGGCAAAGCCAACATGCTGCGAAGAAACTGGGCTGCCCTGCGAGAATATGAAGATAGATTTGCTCGAATTATAAGGATGGGCGACCTGAGCAGGCGCATAAGAGAGTGCTCTGGCAAGAGGAACGGTCACATACAATTTCAACCAGATCGCCGCTGCAAACTACAACTGTGGGATGCTCTCCCTGCACATCACCGTCGTCATCAGCCTGCTCTTCATCCCGCTCCTCCAGGCAGCGCGGGACAATGAACTCAAAATCCCAAGTCTGTCGCTGCCACAAGCTGTCTATGCAAGGTACCCAACAACGCGCCGTATCCGGAGAGGACGGTGTCGTGTAGACATGAGGGGCTCGCTGCGGGATTGGTTCAATGGCTGCCTGGACGCGCAACGAATCCGATACCTACGTGGGGATAGGCATCTGAAGGAAGGACAAAGTTTATACCATCAGCAGGGTTGCGCAAGCTGTACTCGATGAGGATGCTGAAGGATTCGAACTCTGTCTGCGTCTGCTGAGATTGGGGGAGACCAGCGCCGTGAGGCTCGGGTGTCCCTACTACAGTCGAACCAAAAGTAAGGCTATTGGTACGACACAGATAATAAAATGGGACGCCCCTTCACTCGCGAGTCCTGCCACCGAATGCCCTGACGGCTTCAACACGCCCTCCGGGATGGCGATCGAAAGCTCGCCCTCGTCTCCGTCCGCAAGCGCAGAATACAGTCTACGCTTCAGCTCCGGATGTGTATGAACATCTTGAGGGTTTGATATGGTCATGTTAGAGAGTGGATCGTAATGGACAAAATCGGCTTGGTCAGAGGCAACAGTAACATTGTGTATTGCTGACAACTATGAGTGGTGACACGTGCGAGAGTGCGGTGAAAGTATATTTACTGCACTGTCGTGAATGAAGATGAACGGTCCGGAGATCTCTGGTAGTAGGGTGAACGGTGAGGATAGTGTAACCCTAGGGATGTCAAGTGAGGGTAGGATGCGGTGGCTAGGACAGTCGCGTACCCATAGGCTCCCAGAGAAATCAATCTCCAGACAAACGCGCTGATGACTAGTAATAACGCCGGTCATAGTCAGAATACACGCAAAAGATGACGGGAAATGAGGACGTATATCGTGAAGCCGCGACGGATGCTCTCGCGTGTGCTTTGCATCGTATGTAGGTCGGGGAGACGTTCGAAGCCTGAATAGCGGGTAGCAGAAGTAGAAGCGAAAGAAGGGGAAAGAAGTCCGTGAGAGTACGAGTGTAGATTAAGGGGATTTAAAAGGAGGACGGGCAGCCTTGTTGGTCGTGGCTGCACGAGGAGGAACGACGGCGAGCGCGTCGAGAGAGCCGTGAGTGACGCTTGCTGACCTCATTCAGACCACGTGGCTTTGTAAACAGGACAGTACTGGTGTTTCTTGTTTCATTAGACAAATCCTGCCCCGCAAATCTTTCTTTTGTCCGCCATGGCCCCTAAGAGCAAATCGATCTTTAGGCAGCCTGGCACACAGCACTTTCAACTCGTGCATAGATCCCAGCGCGACCCCCTTATACATGATCCCGAAGCGAGTCAGCATGTCCTGAAACCATTCATCCGTGAAAACGATCGCAAGGTCAGGGTGTTCGCTTTTCGCACGTCTATCCTCTCAGGCGGCTTGTGTACAGGGAAAAACCAGGGCCGAGCTTGAGGAACTGCTCAACCCCTCCGATCTCGCGCATGATCAGGCGCGCGAGAACATTGGCGAGGCCTCATTATATGGCATCTATTACGACGACACCGAGTATGATTATATGCAGCATCTGCGCATCGCGGGCATGCACGAAGATGGCGTCGAATCTACACTCATTGAGGCTCCTGCAATATGGCAAGCTAAGCCTAAAGGAAAGGAACGCGTACCAGTTACGCTCCGCGATCTGCCCGCCGAAGCTCTGCCGTCCGCAACAGAGCTACCGCGCGACTACGAGAGTCAGCAGGCCATTCAGAGCTCCATCTCCGGTTTTCAGCCGGATATGGACCCACATCTACGACAGGCTCTGGAAGCTCTCGAGGACGACGCTTTCGTCGATGATAGGATTGAAGACGATTTCTTTGCGGAGCTCGTACAGGACGGCGAAGCCGTCCCCGAAGAGCGCGAACACTACGATTTTGCAGAAGAAGGTATAGAGGATGACGTTGCACGGATAGACGAGGAGGATGAAGAGGAGGGGCAGCTGAACGAGAACGCAGGCTGGGAAGCGCGGTTTGCAGCGTTCAAGAGGAAAAAAGAGCGAGAAGCATTAAAAGCGGGTCTGTCAGACAACGATGACAATGAGGAGGGCGCATCAGAAGGCGCGGACACGGTCGGTCGCATGCCCGCATTCTCCGTCATTGGGGGCAAGAAAAGGCGGAGAGGTGGTTCAGATGCGTCGGGATACAGTATGACGAGCTCGTCCATGTTTCGTACGGATGGGTTGCGTCTATTGGACGATCGCTTTGAACAGGTACGTTTCCGTGCGTCTCATCCGAGTACAGCTCATGTTCCGCAAGTTTGAGAAGGAATACGACGAAACAGATGAGGAGATACCCGACGACTCAGACTCAGACTCAGACTCTGCACCAGAGCTCATAACTAGTCGCGAGGATTTCGAGGCCCTCATGGACGACTTCCTGGAAAATTACGAGGTACATGGCGGGAAGATGAAGCCTTCACTCGAAGGCGTTGGCGCCGAGAAGCTGCAGCAGCTTCGTCTTGCCATGGGCCGCGACGGGCGCGTGCGGGAAAGTACCTCGGACGAATCTAGCGATAACGACGAAGAGGCGATATATGCGATGTTAGAAAAGGAGGACAAGTCAGATCGGTGGGATGTAGAAACCGTCCTGAGTGCGTATCACATCATCTCTGATTATTGGACGTCACGGTACTGACATAGCTTAGCTACCTATACCAACCTTGAGAACCATCCCCGTCTCATTCGCGCGCGAGAGAGTAAACCCGTACCGAAGATTGCCTTGGATCCTCGGACTGGCCTGCCTACCATCGCCGTCGAAAGCGTAAACAAACGTCATGAACGACCTCCGGACGAAGATGGCGCTCCGCGCGGTACGTCGGACGCACGGTCTCCGAATACTGGTCTGATGTCTGGACATTCAGCAGAGGTACGACAAACAGTTACTCGTGCCCGTGACGAGTCGAAAGCGGACAGGAAAGCTCGCAAGACGGCTGTCAAGCAAGAGAAGCAGACCCGCCGGGCGGAGAAGAAGACCACGAAACAGCAATTCTCTGCCGCCATTCGACTGCAGACGAAGGTTGTAGCCGCCCGCGACGCGAAGACGCGGAAGCTGTGACACTCGTTCAAAAGTATTATACGTATACTTTGCTCTCGAACACGGGATGCGAGCGCATGTACCCTATGCTTACGCGCCACTGTTATACCGATGGCGGCGAAGCTACTGGACGCCGAGCTGCATGAACTTTTTCCTGTGTTCCGTCCGAGTCACACGATAATTAATATCAAGTTGTCTCGTCAACGATAGCGACTTACGCACTCCAAAACACATTGTCTGGCATTCTCAGCGCCAGCGTGCTTCGAATTCGCGACCGCGCTGCAGGCCATTTACGCCGTGAGTTTTAAGATGGTCCTTCGCATGACACGAATGCAAACCAGCGCGAGAGATGCCCGACGTGTACTGCCTTTGCCCATGAGCAGAGGCTCGCGTGACTACCGCAACATACCCAGCCTGGTGACCTCGTCAGTGTCACCAATTCCTCCCGCGACATGACGCCTCCAGAGTCCAGCCGCACATGACGAGCCTCACCAGGCCATAGACGTCCGAAAACCGCCCTCGTAACTGTGTATCCCGGCCCACTGTTGCCCGAGGGTATACTCACCTTCCTGAAGAAGTCCACGGCCTACCAATATGCCGTCCCCACCCGTCCCACAGGCGCACGAGGAACATACCCAAACAGCCCGCAAACGTTTCGGCTATAGGGGCTCTCGTTTGAATGCCTGGTCGGTCGTCTACGAGAGCACGGTGGCTCACAGAGGTAAAGTGCGAGTGCCCGAGGATCACGAAGACCCACTGTGTTTCCCCCTTTGCTTAGAAAGTTGGAAGTGCGGATTTTGCGCGACGTTCGCACCGTCGCAGACCCCCACGGGGTACGGTTCGGAAGACCTTCTCCCCGCGAACGGCCGTTTCGCCCTCCGGCACGCCGCCCGTCCGGCCAGTCTTGTGTATGCATCTCAGTGATCACGTCTCCACCTCTCCGGGAGAAAAAGTAGAGATCCTACCTTGTTGAACCACGTATCGGTCCCGAGCACAAATGCCACCGCCAAAGCCAAGAGATGTTCCTCCCCACATTCCGAGCTCAAAGGGGCCGGCGAAGCCCCAGCCCGGAAAGATCGCTTCCTGAGCTTGATCTAGCGCCCTCAAAGGTGGGAACGGATGCTGAGAGAAGGGGAAGCAGCGCTTTCAGAAGGCCGTCCGCTTACCTTTTTGCAATGTGGCCGCCCGTGCTGTCCGTCACGCTAGCCGCAAGAGCCCTTTCACCTCCCTTGGGCGCAATGCATCCAGAAACGTAATACCCAGCGCCATCCAATCCGGAATGTTGCGGGGAGCGAACGGGGACATGTATTGTATGCGAAACGGCAGTCAAGAGCAAAAGGCCGAAGGCCGTAAGGTCCAAGACCCGACGGGGCCATCATCAATATTATCACGCCTGCCCTGATCCAGCTGGCTGGCCAGACAGCAGCCTATCATGATCGCACCGGGCGTAGGGAACGCGCATGCTCCAAGTGGGCGCGTCCGTCGACTTGGCAGCCTCATGACTCCCCGCACGAGTACAAGGGGCGAGAGCGACACATGCGCGGCTTCCAGGAAGGATCCAGACTGTATTCGCGGGTTTCCCAGCGCTAGCACGCAGATCTCGTGCATTAGTACCATAAAGCCGTCATGCATACGCATACACCGGTCGTGGCCCGTGCTATTCGCCCTGCTTTTTCTTTTCCGTGTCACGGTACCAGGCGCGCTATTAGATCGCAGCCTCCTCGAGCGCCTCCTTCGCTTTAAGGAACTCCTCGTCTTGCGCAAGTTCCGGCTGCTTCTCAACTTGATCCTGAGATAGGTCCGTTCAGCTCGGGCCGGGGAAGTGGGATGCACAGGGAGGAGTGTAGTGATGTGACAGCGGAAAGGAAGGGGGTAAGGACGTACGACGAGGTCCCGGAGCTCCCCCACTGCGCGGCCGAGCCGCCCTTTTGTATCCTCAATCATCTTCTCGGACTCCTGTACGAGCCGTGTCTACGCGGCCATGTGAGCGCGTTTTCAGGCAAAAAAAAGGTGAAGCACGCACAGCGTTCTTGACATCCCATTCCTCTGCACCGTCCGCGCGCAGCTTGTCCAGCTTCGCCTGATTATCCGCCGCTTCTGCCCTATACAAGCCGTTTTCTTTCAAGAGCCTGGCGTTCGCGGGGTTATCAGCTGGAAGCTATGCACATGCAGATGAGGAAAGGCGGGACGGCCACGCACCGCCTGACAGAGCCTGTCTTAATCTTCAACTGGCGGCGGATGGCTTCGATGTCGGCGGACATGACGGTCGAGTTCCGAAAACGAGATTGCCGAGTGAAGGGCGTTGTCACGGTTGCATCGGCGAGGATGATCTTAAATCAGGAAGCTGGTTCGCGTTCGACGACTCCGCGAACTTTGTAAACGTGCTCTCCAGCTCGTCATTCCCCACTCAGACTGTTATCACTGACGTTGGGGCGAGGCTTGTGCTTCACAATTGTATGCGCTCACGCCAGGATATTGGTGCTCATCACGTCATGGGCGTAATGAGAGCGAGTCGTTTCGGTTCAAGGATGAACACGGGATACGAACCATGCCGAGTAGCTGGCATACTCGGTGGAGAATCAAGAGAAACGAGAGATAAGAGCTTGATGCACTCCGAGTCCCGTGAACACCGGACTAACCGCAGCAGGCTGTGGTATACTTGTTCTCGGTGCACGGTAGCATCACCAGCAAATCGGAACTGTATTGCCAGCAGAGAACGTATGCAGCGCACAAAGGTAACGACGTAAGCGAGTGCAGACACCAAACACAGCAAATGGGACCAGGAGCAACAAACAGCACACGATGACGCCGACTCTCCCAACAATACCACACCAACACAAGCGATACAAACAAACCGACGAGAAGCAGACGACCAACAACAGAACAGCAGCGCGCAGAACGGAAGCACGAAACAGGCAGGGCGTCCAGCGGACCCGGCTGGCGGGTGCGAACAGCCCCGCCTCGCCAGACGTCCGGCTCGCCTCCCACTCAAACACCGCTGCGCACTAGGCACGCAGGCGAGCGAGCGGCTTGGGCGCCGGGCGACGTGAGCGTCCGTGGCTTGCTGATAAGTCGAAGGGCAAAGGTCTTGAAGGTCGTAGTCCGAATGAGTGGGCGGTTGGTCGGGTGATGAGGGCGAAGGGCACTGTGCGCTCGTAAATGCGGGTTTCGCGTCCGCAGTGGCGTCGAGGGGCGCAGAGGGTGAACATGGAGCGAGCGAGGCGGAACGGACGGTATAGCGTTGCCACGGGGGGTGATCAGGCGCCGGTGGCGGCTACAGTAGTAGAGGGAGGGCGGGAATGAGGGAGGAAGGGGGGTTGAGGGGGATCGACAGCAGATGCAATGCGAATGCGGGGTGGGGAAAGGGGGACGTGTGAGACATAAATCATGCAATACTATGACATGCGGTGGAGACCGGTAATGTGGGGGGAGGGGGGTGAACAGGCATGCACTGGGTATAGACCGGGGCCAGAGGAAGGTGTTCGCGAGGGAGGGGGGGTGCAGTTGTCGGCGAGGCGAGCGTGAGAGCGTGACGCCGGTGTATCGGCGTACAACGGGGTAGCAGGTGGCGGACGTGTCGGCGGTTGCAAAGAAAACAAGAAAGACACCGGCGGAGCGGGTGCTGGGCGAAGTGCATCAAGGCACCTCAAGCCTCAGGGTGCTGCTGCCGGTCTTGCGTCGGTGCCGCGTCGGCCATCCGGGCCCGTCTTCACGCACATTCGCTGTATCGCGACAGGTGCACGGAAGTGGTGGAGTCGTCCAGAACGCCATGGAGGGCGTCGCCCGCTTGCGGGCAGTCGTCGAGATTGAGGAGGACGGAGGCCTCGGGCCTCGAGGGGGTAGCCGGGGCGAACGGGTAAAGAATGTCGTGTGCGCCACTGGCGCACGTTAGCCTGGTCGTGCGTGCAGCCATACCGTCCCCGGCACGAATGTCAGGGGACAAGATAGAGGAGTCGTGACAGAAATGCGAAATTAAGGATATGATGCGACAAGTCCATGAGAAGCAAGCTATGCGTGAAGTCGTCGACCTGCGTCCAGGCAGGAGTCCGGTGTGCAGTCTAGGATCATGAAAGTTTTCGTGAAGCCCGTTGGCCGCGCAATCAGAATGCGCCAGCCGTAGGGTGCTGCTGCTGCATGGCAGTGGCGAGAGCATGGCGCTGCTCAGCCGACGTGAGCATGAGCGTCTCGTTGAGCCTGTGCGCAGAGCTATGTCAGGAGCGTGTTTCAGAAACGGGATAATCACAAGACGCACTGCCTGAGGCGGGCCGTCTCGGTCTCGGCGCGCTGAAGGCGGACCTGGAGCTCGTGCTGCGTGGTCTCGAGACACTTGATGTGAGTCGTGGCGCGGTCGAGGAGCGCGACCTTGGACGACTTCTGATTCGAGACCGGGAGAACCTCCTTGAGGCGACGATACCCGTCGCGGAGCTCGTCACGGCGACGCTGCTCCGACTCGATCCGCTGGCGGCGGACCTCTTCGCGGCGGTTGACGGCGCTACAGGGAAGATCAGAAAAGGACAAGTGGGGGAGAAGATATGACGTACACGTCCGGGCCGGTACTAGCCGCCGGCGGGAAGTCGTCATCGTCGTCCGAGAAATCGTCGGTTTGCTTGGTCGAGCCGCGACGACGGCGAGTTGTCGGGCCACGCGACGCGGACGGCGCCACTGCGAGCGGGTTGAAGCGGTGGGCCCGCGGGATCGCAGAGAGGGACGGCGAGTGCGTGCTGGAGCCGCGGGACGTGCGGCCGGACTGCATGCTATCCGACGACATCTCGCCCGGGCTCAGATTGGAGAGCGCACCGGGGAAGATCGAGGCCGACTGCGGCGGAGTGAAGGGGCGAGCGGAGGGCGAGGCGGTATACGAAGGCGCGCCAGAGTAGGTGTACTCGGACATCGTCCCGACGAGGTTCAGACCGTAACCGAGGCGAGGTGAGGACGCTGGAGAATGAGCCGATCAACGTCGGGATCTCCGGCGATCACAAGGAGAAAGGCTTACAATGAAGCGACGGCATGCCGTAGGGCTCGGCCGGGTACTGGAGGAGATCCAGTCCCGAGACGGGATCGAAGGCGAAGCCGGCGGTGGTAGGGTCGATGAAGGAGTCGGGGGAGGACTTGCGGTCCATGATGTTGAGGTGCTCGAGGGGGCCTTCCATAGACATGATGTGCGTCGCAGACGATGGAGGAGGGAAGTGCAGCAGAAGGTTGACGGAACGAGAGGGCAGCAGCAGACAAGGCTTTATAGAAACGAAAACGAAAAGGGACTCGCAGGCTGATGACAAAGAGAACAATAGATGAATAAAGGACGGAAACAAGGGAGAGGAAACCAAAACGCACCGAGGTGGATAGCGAGCTTGGGACGAGGGGAGAGAGGAGGAGAGAGAAGGAGGGCGGAGGCTTGTGAGAAGACAAGACGTGGGCGGTTGGGGAGAAGGGATGCAAGAAAAGACACGGGCTTTTATGACATTCAGCCGGGTCGTACGGAATGGCGCTCATGCAGGGACTGGCAGCTGGGAACGCACCGGCGACAGAATCTCTGATCGTCCTCGAGGAGAAGGGCCGTCCCGGGAACTCGGCGCGTCGCAAGGCCGGCCCTGGTTTTCCGGATTGGCTCCCGTCCAGCGTTTCGTCTTGCGAAGACGGAGAAGCGCCAGCCGTCCGCCCGCCCTGGCCCTTCCCTGGTCCTCCCTCTTCCCCGGACATTCTTTCGGACCTTTCTACTCCTCGCCGAGCCCTCCATCCGACATTTCATCCCATCCTATCTCACTTTAGCCCACAGCCCCGTCGGCCCACTCGATCGCCCTTTTCATTTCCCCAAGCATTTCCCTTCCTTCACTCTTTTGCTTCCGTCTCCGCCGGAGCCAAACGTACCCGTCTCCTTCTCTTCCATCCTCCTCCATCACTCCTCCTCCTCCGGCAACCACCAGAGCTTAAATCCAATCCGCTCCCGTCCTAGTCCGCCTCGAGGCCCGCTCATCATCACAGCACTCTCCTCAGTCCGCCACGAGGCATTATGATCTTTGCTCTCGTCTCTCCAGGCGCGCTTATCTTCACCCAGTCCACCACGAGGCATTATGATCTTTGCTTTCGTGTCCCCCGTCACCTTACAGTCCTGTCCAGTCTGGCCGACGCTGCGCATAACCGTCCGGCGCCGGCGGCGCCGCACCCGCCATCTAAGCCCCTATTCGGCAATCTCCCGTGGGCCTCCACCACTTGTCTTATTCAGTGTTCTTCGCGCCGTCTGTCATCGTCACAGCCTCCAGCACATTACTCTCACCCTTCCGATCCAACGCTGACTGGCCCCGACGGCCACAATCATCGTCCCTCACCTTAACCCAGCTCGGACGCCGCGGCGCTGCGCCCTACCGCTTACATACGTATACCGTCGGCTCGCACAGTCAGATCTACGGCACCAAATGTACGGAAGAGGCATCATACTAAATAGCCGCAGGGCCGTCTGGCGGGGCAGGGCGCTCAATGACGCACTATCCGCGGTATAGTTGTATCGAGCGAAAATTGGTTGTGGATTCATCGTCTCAAGGTTTCGCAGTAGCTCCGAAGAGGAAACATTAAGAAACGAAAGTCGTCAATAGGTGGATCGTAAATCGTGAGGGTCGTCAATATGTGAGGGACAGGCAGGGGGAAATGAGAGCAACCGGTCCGAGACTAGGAGAGGAAGGGTGGAGAGTACACAGACGATGATTATCCAGTACAGGTACACACTGGAAGCGGGCAAGGCCAGATTTTTACGCATTGTAGTAGCCTGACACAAGTCAGAGGGTGCTGAAGTAAACGCAGAGACGAGCACACCTCCATAGAACGGGCCCTTCATTTGGTTGTAATGCTCCAGCCTCTTAACGAAGCGCCAGTTCAGGAAGAACGCGTAAATCTGTGCGTAAAGGATTACCAAGGCTGAGTAAGTGATTTAATAATATGTGAAACTACCTGAAAGATCAGGTCGATGACTAATGAGAAGATGAATGCCCATCGAAGTGAGGAGTAGCCAGAGGAACAAAAGCCGCTAGGCAGGGTTCCTGTCGCGTAGGTGGTGCCGGAATTGGCAGTGTAGGCCACTCCTCCGTTATCACACTCCCACTGAATTTGCGTCGCGCTTAGAAGGAAGGAAAAATCAATAGAATGCTGAAGGACGAGGCGAAAGCAAAAAAGAGGACCTCATAGATACTCACTTGCGGTCAAGCTCCACGATCATGACGATACAGCGCACAGCCGAGACGACGATGATGAAAGGCCACAGGAAGAAGGATGCACGGTTCCAGATGTACGATCGCTAGAGGACGAATGAACGACGGACCGAGGTATGGGCAAAGGGTAAAAGTCAGCTATAGGGACAGGGGCTACGCGGGCGTACGAACGTTGGAGAGAGCAACGCTGTTGATTAATGCAGTCGCCGCAACGGCCATGCCGATGCCGCCGTAGATCTCCCTATGATTCGGGGACACAAGACGGATGAAGTGCTTTCCAAAGGCTGAGGGCAAAGAAACGCACCACTCGGGATAAGTGAAAAACCAGAAAGGCCCGAACCTGAACAGTAAGATGGAGCCAGTCACGCTATAGAGCTAGAAGGATGTATGAGGTCGTTATGCGCAGGCGAGGGGGAGGCCATGATGCGCACTAGAATGACGATGTTCCATGCGATAGCACCAGCGCGCTGCATATTGCACACATGCGCTTAGATCTCCTCTGCCTACCATCTTTGCAGGCAGCCGTACTCACGAGCGGGAGAAGAAGGAGACAATTGTCGCACCTGTGTGCAAAACGCTCCTCAGCCTGATCCCGCGAGGAGGAAGGAGATGAATGTTTGTCAATGACGCACCACATGCCGCCTGATTATCTCCGAGATGCGCTCGGGCTCTTGGGGTGGTCCTGAGCGAACTATGTACAAAAAAGCCCCGGGGCCTTTCAAGAAGAAAAAGAAAGAATCGCCGGTCGCGACCTAAGGTCGGCACAAACACCGTCGTCGTCGTGCGGAAGGAAAGAGCTCGAGCGGGTTGGAAGCGGAGGCGTTGCTCGTTTAGGCACGCTCCAAGCCACGTGCGAGGCGCCCCTCCTGACGCAATAGACGAGTCCGCCTGGGACTCTTCCCGCGTCCCGACCCGCGCCTCCGCCGTTTCCGCGATGCCGTCGCTTCCGACGCCGCGTCATCCACTACCACCTCTATCTCCTCGACGACTCGTTATTCCACACGACCCCGGGGATTGCGAATTCAAGCCGGTCATTTGGCAGCATAATTTCTCTTCGTGCTGCGCCCTCCGCCAGCGCGCGTCTCCATTAATATCGGCATGACCCGCTGTCAGAACCTCCGCTGTATCCCCTCCCCGAGCCTCTGGGAACAGAGAAAAGATGGAGCCTTCGCCGATTTACCCGCCGTACTCACGTATGTTCCCTCTGGATTTGCGGGTGCTCCCTGTGCGTAGGATGGCCTGAAGGACCTTCGGGCCTTCCATCGGACTCCGGTCCGCTCGCGGCTGTGTGACCGTTCCGAGGCACGGGACGCTCGCCGTGAATGGTCCTTCATACTTCCGGTACGCTACGCCTCCTCGTTTACGTGACTGGGACTTCTTTCCCGGCCTGCTTCGGTATCGGAAAGAGGTGGCATTCGAATGGGCTAGTAAAGCCCGCGGGGATCTTGCCATTTTCCTTGCACTGGCTGTGAGTGCGAATGGTCCGAAAAGAATACTAATTTGGTATGCATTCCGTCCTCGTGACGAGACAGCAAGTCTAGCTGCTCACACACACCAAGGCGCTGCGCTAGCACATCTGCTCTGGCCGCCGATACTCCCGTCGTGCGTATATCTCTTTCGTCTACTGTGACCACTCTTGACTGAACGACATTATACCGCCACCTTGGCGCCTTCTGCGTATGAAGTGGGTGTCCTTAGTCGCAAGCTGTTCAATAGTGGAGCCTCTCGTGTACGAGCGGAAACCAGACTTTCTCCCTAGACGGTCCAATTTTTCCACCCGCTTTTCTATGAATCAACGCCGCCCACTCCGCGATCTACCCAAGCCCAGCGTTCTATGAAGTAACCCCGTGCCGAGCGATCGCACCGAATACGGAAGATGAAGTTGTTAACTCCCCTCGGTGAATATCTTCCCGCTCGTCCGTCAGTATTTTCACATCTGCAGGTCCCTCACCGCATGCTAGTGAGCTAGAAGAACGCCCGAGCCGGTACAGCTGACCCTAAGCGCCTCGGCGTCCGTGGTTCTCGACCGCCTCTGGCAGCATGTGCCCGCCCAGACAGACCTGCCCCCTTCAGAAAGACGCCCATCTTTGTAATCAAGTCATCCTACCCTGGTCGTTGGCCCGTCCTGTTCTCCTGGGCAAAGTTTTGCCTTTCACAATCCTATCGCCGACCGGTCCCTTTCACGGTACAACGACCCGCCAAGCCGACCTTCCTACTTATCGCTGACAATCCTTTGTGCAGAAACTCTTCTGAGGTCGTCATAGGTTTATCTGCAGATAGGTGGCAGCTCCGCCATTCGTGACAACGCCCCTTCAGTCCGACTTCTTCGCCCTAGAACGACGTAGGGACAGTCAAGGCCTTCGGCTTACTCTAGGAACTGAACCGTGAAGCCACCCCCGCTCAACGTACCTGCCACATCCCTCCGCCGTGCTCAGTTATCCAGATCGACCCGCCGATCTGCCCTTTCATGCAGTCCACGCTCGTGGGTCCTCCCTCTCAGCTCCCCTCCTGTTCCCCATTAGGTTGATTGCGCCCAACTACATCTTCTCTTCGCGGTATCTTGAGCAATTTTTCCCCGCATGAAGGGCGTCTGGACCAGCTTTTCGAGCATCTACGTCAGTAGCAATGTTCTTTCGTTGCTCAAAGACCGACGCGAGGCTTAGGCGTTAGCCTCTGCCCATCGATCTACACGCGAGCCCTACCGTCGTCTTGGACGAATGCGCACCCTCCCCCCTCGACTGGGGCCCTTCTCCAACCTCTAACTCCGACGCCACAATACCCTGGCCATTCATAGCACACACATCAGAAAAGGCGACCGTTAAATGAACGGGCGGGAAAGCACCCGTACCGCCCGCGGCTCCGCTTGCGATACGGATCGATAGCGCATCCTACCCGTCCGATATTCGACACCGAGCAGGAGAATGGAGGGCGGGCGTCCGCTCCAGACGCAGGAATCCGATCGGTGTGGTCTGTGCGCGCACGCGTGCGGGAGCCGCCACCCCCAAAAGACTGGACGAGCACGGCACGAGGCGGCCGGGCCAGCCTCGTGCCCACGTCGTTCCTGCCTTGACGGGCGATCTTGACGGTCGTCGTGTGTCTGACTATGATCCCGATAGCGGTGCCGCAACGAGGCGGGCCATGGTGTGCACGACGTGGCTAGCATGTTTGATGGCCATGACCACGTTGCGGACGCGCGGCGACGTGCGTTTCTGCTCTCGTCTTTCTCGTAGCTAACTTTTTTTGCTATAATCCTATATGCGTCAAGGCGATGGCTAATCCCTTGTATATACCCTTCAAGGTGTTTCGCGCCGCGGCGCATCTGACTGATTCTCCATCTGCTTGCCCTGGAAACACACAATAATTCGAGCTGCTTCCTGCTAGTCCAAGCTGACGCTCGCGGCTCTCACAGCGTGTATGCGAGTCGTGCATGCGCCGCTTCCGCTTATTGATTATGGACCATCCCAACTAGAATCTCCGGCAATTACTTCCCTTGTAGAGTACGGGGACATCTTATTCATGAAACGACCGGCAATCGAGCAGTCCGCCCCCATTCTCATCTCCTCGGCGCCATGAGCGGGGCAGGGATGATCGGTGTGCGCTGTGCTCATCCGGGGCAGTCTGAATACAGAAGCAAGCCTCTGCCTGTCGAATTAGCTCTCTACACGCGCAAGCCGCTCATCTCTTTACCTACAGACTGCGCCTCTTGCCCACCAGATCGTATTGATGGTTCTACTACACACACGTATCCCCGTGCCTCATCAGCGCCAACCAGACGGTGCACCAGGTCCTTCTTGCACGATGGCCGCCTTTAACTTCTGTACACACGCAAAGACAAATATATGCTCGCCTCACTATTGTTCCGCCAGGTTGGGCTCATGGCAAATTGATTCTTGACGAAGTTTGTTCTAAGCGAGAAAAACAAGAATATAGGGTGTCTAAAATCTCTGGGATGCAGGTATTTCTTAGTTTCTGAGACCGAGTGCGCTCAAACTGCCGCAGGCTCCATCACTGCCCCTCGACACTGGGAAATAGCTTACCAAGAGCACCTGCGATGCTACTGCACCCCTTGTTTCTCAAACGACTCTCGAGAACTTGTATTCTCGCTTGTATGACATGTACACCAGTTGGAATAGCGGGTATTGGAGGCATCCGAAGGAGTCCTACAGCGTTCCTCCCGTTCACAGCCGAAGGCCAAACGTAGCGCCTATCTCCTGCTTCTCGACATGTATT
Organism: Vararia minispora EC-137; assembly: GCA_022160365.1. Lineage (NCBI taxonomy): Eukaryota > Fungi > Basidiomycota > Agaricomycetes > Russulales > Lachnocladiaceae > Vararia > Vararia minispora. Next base: position 20,838 of record MU273740.1, read on the forward strand.
CGTTGACATTGCAAAGCTATTAGGATCGATAACTCCCTATTGTAATCCGCGGAATTGTTTTTCACCTCCTTAGCCAAGTCTGATCGCTTGATCGCTCCTAGCTCTCTTCTGTTGTATCCCTCTTAACTTGGTGCGCATGCCAATATCCTGCTCCTCAGAAATCACTGACGCCGCGACCGGCTGGCCTCCCGGATGACCTGGTGACTTTGAAGTGAAGAGTGAACATTGCGCAGGCTTTGTTTCTGGAACCTCATCGTACCGCTGTCGACTTGGCATAATACAGCTGAACCCAAGTTGAAAACTGAGTACAGCTGGACGTGCGGCTGTACTCAACACCTCAGGCCTCATTTATCATTCGATGAGAAGATGCTTTATTCAGTCCTATTCCCTATGCTAGGAAAATCAAGGCCACGTTCATTTCGGCTGAAATAGGTTCCTGGTCCACCTGCGAGAACACAGAAGGAGGTCTTGTGGCGCATGGTCAGGAACGAGACCATACTGAGCTACAAGAAGACGACTCATATGACTCGTGCGCGGTAGACCGCCCTCGTTTGACAGTCTAAGGAACGTCGGTAAGCGTCCAGGATGCTGAATTATACGGAGCTGAAGCGAGTGTGAAAGCATACTGAGGATGAATATGCTGAGATATTTGTCACTACACGTAAAAGGAAGCTTGGACTCAGGAGCATATACAGTCATTTTCCCTGGCTGTCCTGCGTAGATTACGGTATATGTCTTCGAGACAGCGAGAAGCAGGAAGCTTGTATGTGAAGGCGCAACTTGCGCGATTGCACCGGAAGCAGTGGACTTCTTTCAACAGGATCGATGTGGGTCGGAGAACACTGTGATAGACCAGCTTGGTGCCGGTTTGCCGATATGAACATCGGCGAATAATGAGACTGGTTTCCAAGAGGGACGTGTGACGTTGGCGCACAATCGTGAGAGGTATCCGGAGATCCCATGCACAGCAATGCGTGAGCTTGTATCGCTTGACGCACTCGAGTGCCTGGTTGAAGGACAGGGTTTGCAGTCATCTCTGAGGCAATACTCAGACGAAAATTGGAGATTCCTCTGGACGTGGAGGAGATGGGCGCATAACGCACAGCAAGCTCTTATCCAGGAAGGTAATACGAGTTGGTTAAAATAAGGTTGTAAACACACGAAGACGCGGGCGTAGACGTTTTAATCGCGCCGGTCTTTCACGATAACATCAGCGCGTTCCGTAATCGAGCACTTCCCGGGAACGAGGACGTAGACGCCTGAGATATCTGCGTGAAGTCAGGAGCAGCTTACAGCTGACAAACAATCTGCGAACGAACCTCGTTTTCAATTTGCTAAGTGTACTGTGCATCGTACAAGGCAAGATAGAAATGATAAACCTATGCGCTAGTCATGCTTGACTTCCGCAAAAGATCAGTGACCTTGGAAAGGCAGGAACTCAGTGTGATGATTGCGAAGACTTTTCACGTCTTCAGCGCTGGAGGAAGAGCTGATCATGCGAACAGTTTTCACGTGAGCCGATAGATAAGAGCCGCAGATTTCATGGCAGTCACCAAGGTACTTGCCAAGGTAAGAGTAGCACTTAGCGCTCGTATATCGAGGATTTGTTTACCTTCGCAGGCTTGAGTCGAGCTATACGAGCGCTTCATAACTATCAGGTGTGCACTGAACGGTGTCGTCGTCTCGATGATCCAGATGGACAAGCGTCAAACACACTGGTAGCTAGCCTGGCTAGGTGACAGTGCGAGCTCAAAAGAAGACACGCCAGCGCACTCAAAAGATTCGTGGAGTAACCAGGTGTGGAAAGAAGATTATTGAACTTCCTAATGAGTGCCGGGACGAGCAATTGCGAAAGACTTCGACATGCCGGGCCGCGTGATGCTCACTGACGCAGACCCAGCTGGCAACAGATTCGGCTAGAATTGAGTGTTTTCAGTAGCGGCCGATCAGGTCAGAGATAAGCTGACGATATGTCGGATTCCAGAGCAATGAAGCTTGAAAGTCTCCTCTTCGACTGACGACAGTTATGACTAGCTTGTGGGTCGAGGCAGTTGCTCATAGTAGTATGCCAGCCGCGGCGCCGACAACGAAGCCGCTGTCCACGTGGAACTCACGTAGAGTAGTCGAGTCACACGCCCATTCTAGCAACGGCGAAAGCTGGACTTGAACTTGACCTAACTACTCCACCGTCAGCAAGCTATGTTCATCTGTTTAGGACTTTCCGGATTGGTTGTGATGTTCCGAGCTCTCGTACTATCGCACGGATTCGTATTCCGAACCCAGGGTCGCGGCTTGGATTCAATGTCAATAAGTTTCCGATCTGCTCAACGGAGTCCCCGTGTAGGTGAGTAGATGACATTGAGCGGCCCCCGTTCGAAACAATACGGGGCGAGTAGCTTAGCATCTTGCGCCGCGAGAGCCGGAGGTGCGTGAACTGATACTAGGAACTCTTCGTAACTGCGGGGCTTCCTGCCGCGGCGCTCGTCTCCATACACCGAGGGCCGTGGAAGGTCAGCCGCTTGACGCCGATGAGCGGTTCGTATGGTCCCCATGGTTCTAGGTCCGACCACTCCCTAGCCGCTAAAAGGTGCGCTAAAGCGGGATAACCTCAAGAGGCCGGAGCTCTAATTCAAGTTGAGCGTTCGTCGGATTTTGTTCCCGTGCCCATCTCACTTCTCGCGATTTCACTGAAATGACCGTCAGACGACCCGGTGCATCGTAAATGTACTGGAAGAGCATTTCTCCACAACATCTATCCTGAACGCCTCCGCAGCTCGCCTCCGATAACTTATCGAGCAATCAGTGCAAATGTCTGTTTCACTTAAATTCAACCACTATCTTCTTCTCGCATTTCATTCTAAGGGTTCGTAGACCGCTTAACCTTATGGACTATCTCTCGCCCCATTGAATGAGTTTTGCTTCCATATCCTCTCCGATGACCCACAGAGCAAACAAGCGCTGAGTTCTGCTCTGTCCAAGAAACTGGTCTCAGAGATCCCCCAGAGAGTCGTTCCGAGCCTCAGACAGCGTAGCTTGGAATGTACGCGCCTCTCCTTTCCTCTAGGCGCTCATTGCGCTAAGGGCATCAAGCTCTAAACACGTGTTAGTCTTAGGTGTGACCGAACGAGCCCATACTGTAGCTGTCCCCGCCCGCCCCATCGCCAGCAGTGCTTCCCACCGTCCTCATCTACCAGCCGACTGATACACAGCACTTCTCGCAACCACAACAGCTCTGAAACGCTACCCGCGACACCATTCCCGCTTTATCGACCTCAGCTCGAGGCGGCCAAGTCTAGCGCCATCATCTGGTCCAGGCCCGCCGCCAACACGTGTATACCGCAAGGCCGCGCCTCCCGCTCGCTATGCTCTTTCTTCGTGCATCTCGCAGCATACAGCCCTGCACAGCACCGCGTGCAGCAACCACCGCACAAGGACGACGTTCGCTTGAAGATAGAAGAGTTACGCGATGGACAACAGCACGTCGTGGGTGAGACATGACGCTAAGTCGACAGAAGCTGAATTAATGGCGTACGCGAGATGAACGGGGGGAAGATACGCCGTCTCAAGTCGAAGAGAAGAGCAGAAATGAGATTCATAACAACTGGAGTACACGGGATGGGGCGATCTACTACTGACAACACAATACTGTGGACATCGCTACACCACAGCCGTAACAGTGCGATAGAAAGGAAATGCGGAGTAGATGAGGACCGAGGCGAATCCGATGAGCACGACGGCGACGCACGCATGTACGCACATGCGTCCGCCCCCGTCAACGAGGCTATCGACACGGTTGCATCGCAGTACATGTGCGTCCGGTCCTTCCTCACCAGTCGTTCGTTAGAGGCGTGCAAAGTCCGTTTCAGAGTCGTGTGATCATCGTGAATGCAGGGCTGGGGTGTGGGGACGACGCGGTGGTGTAGGTGTGCGGGGAGGAGGATGAAAAGCGGCAACGCGTGAGAGGTGGGGGATGATAGTAGATGTGGAGATAGGAGGGGTCGTGGGGGTCGTCGAAGAAGAAACCGCAGACACGGGTGATCATGAGACATGCAGGAGTCGTCGCGGAGATGGGTAGTGTGAAAGAAGTGGGTGCAGGAAGAAGAGGGCGTGTTGCGTCTGCACAGAGCCCGCCAGGAACTCCGTCGTCTTCGAGATGAGACCGCCAGATGCGATCGACAGGACACAGCGAGCATCCCGGACCGTCATCTTGCGCCAGCCGCGACATCGAGCCGCGGGTCTCGCGGGCAAGGTCGGTGGCGCGACCGAAGACGGAAACGGGTAGAACTGCGGGCAACAGACGCGCGGCGCCGTGCGCGTTCCCCCGACGCCGCCAGACCAGACAACCGTTCTGTATCTGCACCCTCCTCTGTGTGTGTGTGTGTGTGTGTGATGTGGTAGCAGCAAGATAGGAATTTGGGAACAGCAAGACAAATGGGGCGCGGGGTAGAGAAGATACACGAGCAAGACGGGAAAAGCGAGACGCGATACAGCAGAATGAGTGAGGACGTGCGTTGAAGACGGCTCAGTAGTCGTCGCCGGACGAGGGGCTGGATGTATTGGAGGGCAGCTCGCCGGTAATATTGGCTAAGCCGTGACCATTCCCGAGGCTGCCCTTCGGCGCGTCTGGGGGTGGCGACAGGGGGCGCGAGTCGAGGCCCATGGACATGCCCGGGGACGGGGTACCAGTGAGAGAAATTTTCTCGTTGAGCGACCTGAGGCGGGCAACCTCGGCTTCGACAGCCTGCAGACGCTGCTGCATCTGTTGATTCTGCTTCTCGAGCTGGACGATGTGATTCGTCGCTGGGCAATGTGCGAGATCAGAACGATTCCGCTATCGCCGAACGAAATGAAACACACCGCGTTCCAACAATGAAACCTTGCTCGATTTTTGGTTCGAGACGGGCAAAACCTCCTTTAGACGAGCATAACCGTCGCGAAGCTCGTCGCGACGGCGCTGTTCGGCCTCGATGCGCTGGCGACGGGTTGCCTCCTTCCGAGAAGTAGCGATGGTTTCAGCAATCGAGACACCCATATCCTCGTCGGAATCGTTGAACGATCTGCCGCGACGACGGCCAGAAGAGCCAGACGGCGACGGAGTTGGATTGTAACGAAGAGGATTGCGGTGTACCAGTGAATTCGCGCGCGAAGACGAAGTCGACGAGTTGCGAGAATGATGGGAGTGATATCCCGGTTCGCCAGATGTATCGCTACCAGAAATGGGCGGCGAAAGAGGGTCATACATGCCCGGGGAGGCAGGCGGAGGAGACGGATCGGGATGATGCTGTCCGCCTCGAGGCGGGAAGATGCCTGCCTGTTCAAACGATGCGCCAGTCATGAGGCCAGGGGGCCCACGCATCTGGTATGCACTCTGCATGTCGAGGTGCGGAGGCATTGGGTGGTCTGCAGGTAATCGACCGCATGTCAGAGGTTGTATGCGAGGGCTTGGGGGTGAGACGAAGGGAAGCGGACATACGGGCAGGGGGCTGGTATGGGGCCATGCCGGGCTGGTAGGACACGAGGCCGTTGCTGTACGTATCCTCATCCTGGTAGAAGCCGTACTGTGCCGGCGCGAGGCCAGACGCATGGTGATCTTCAGCCTGCATGGTGTTGTTGAGTGGGCAAGGGCGTCTAGCGCGTAGCAGATCGTGTGCTGGTCGTATCGGGGGTCTTAAGGGAGGAGAAAGAGGTAGATGAAGAAGAGGATAGAAGGGAACCAAAGGAAGAAGAAGGAGACGGGGCAATCAAGAGGAGAGCGAGAACAAGCCTGTCGGACTCTGAGAGCACCAGCTTGGTCGGATCGCGAGACAGCGATCGACTCGACGCGCTCCCACGCAACCACACAACGTGTTCTGCCTTTTATCCTCTTATCGGATCGTCTTCGACCCCAACTTTCTGTCCATCAGTCTGACCTTTCCCTCTCTTTTTTTCTTAACTTCTTCACCCACGTCCTCAGCTCCTTTTATTCTCTTCAATCATACCTCTCCGAGAATGCCCTCCCGACAATCCCTCCGCCCCCATCGATCGCAGCTCCCTACAAGCGCATTCGTCCAGGCCCTTGTCCAACACGAGTTTGCCTAGCGTGATCCATCTCTCCAAATTCTTCTAAATGACGTCCGTAATACCCTTCATCCTGCCCCGCAGGCGCTACCATGTTCTTTTTCTGGCCTGCGCGGATCTCCTCCTCCGCCCACCTCCGTCTCTTCCAGGTCCCGCTGCTTCGCCTACTGAGCGCTACAGCTGGCTCTCGCATAATTCAGCGTCACAGTACAGCTAGCCGAGCAGACAAGTGTGCCCTGGGAAGCACTCGGCGAGCCCGCCCACCGTTCTACTTACGTCGCTCGGTACCTCGGCCGTGTTCCGGACTGTCCTCTCACCACACTTCTGCATCGAAGGGTCTTGACACCAAATTTTGCACTGCCTCTTGGGTGCTGCCACTGGTCCGTACACGTCGGTCTTTAAAGATGACGCCCACGTGAACCCGAGCAAGCTGCCTCACGCCCGCCGATCCTACCTCTCGGGTTTGGGGGGACACACGACGACTGGCTTCGTTGCAGTGAAGCGTCGTCTGCCATTCATTTTCTCTGTAGCTGCGAATCGCTACTGGAGCCGGGCTTAGCAGCTTCCCTGTACCAGAAGGCCACACCCACCGAGCGACGTGTGAGCGATCAGTCCCATATAGAACGGTTGTGGCGGCCCTTAGTCTCTACAAGAACGAGTTCAGCAGATTTGTATGCCTGCGGCATCAGAGCATGAGCTCGGAGGGCGCAAGGCAAGCGTTTCTGCGGCCGGCGCACGGTGCATACAGACTATCAGAATTAGAGAAATGCCGCTGTCTTGTGCCGAAGGAGAGTTCGGTCACTCCACAAGGAACTAAGAGCTTGATCAACCTTGCGCACCAGCGGACGCGACGCTCACAAGGGATTCTCTAAAAAGGCTGTGGACAAACTACCTTTGTGCATGCTTGTCCCGGACTGGGAGCCGACAGTGCCTGGATACAGTGACACGACGCAGGCCTACGCGATCTGCGATGGAGCGCATCTCTCGAACAAGCGGCAAGGCACAGTATCGTCGAGCTACGAAGCAAGGGACGACTGTCGGCGACCAAAGACGTAAGAACTTGCCCGGCTACACACTGACCCGTGTGCACCCGTTGCTTCTTCTAGGTCCAATTGTATCGGGGAGAAGTCGCAACAGAGCCCGCTGCAGCCGTCCTGAGAAAGAGTAGCTGTAGCCGACCGGACGTGGATGCAGCTACAGCCGAAAACGGCCGTCCGTGAGCATGCCCGTCTTTACAGCTGGGAAGCAAGCTTCATCCAGTCTTCCGATACGCTGTCTACTTCGCTGGTCTTCAGATACATCGTCGCCGGCTGTACGATCGGCAACGAAGGCGCCCGGGTGGATTGTGAGCACGAAACAACAAGGCTACCATGGAAGCCGCAGTCCTCTGCTTGGGAGACGAAGCGCCCGCCGGGCAAAGATACAATAACGGTTACATCTGGACGCCGCATAGCACAAGGTCGTGGGCGATTTTGGAAGCGTTGTTTCGCTTCAGCGTCTTCAAAAAGTGTGGGTAATGTCTGTCGGAAATCGGAACGAAGATCATTAGTATGTACGGTACGCCTGAGCGCGAGACTCGTGTAAGTCACGAGCGGATATGTTGCATTCACGCTGTTCGTCGTGTAAATCAAGGTCCAATGGGGCCAAGCGATAGATAACATTGTGCATCTACAGTTATCTTATTAGCGCTGATAAAGTGCAAGTGGGATGGAAGAAAGAGAACAAGCCGCCAAGTCATCTAGCATTGTCCAGGAATGAGCATCCATTTGGCCTTCGTAGTCCGAGACGAAAGGCGCTCGCGACCGATATCAAGATTATGCATACAAATTATTTAGGACTACATGCTTAGAGCCGCAACCGAAGCGAAATAGGAGTCGAATTCGACAAATAGCTACTATGCGGATAGGGGAGAAGGGAACGGACCACCGTGGGACCACGGGCTCGGTACTAGTAGAAAGCTCGTCGCTAGGCTAAGCCAACGAAGTCTGCGTTCGACGATGACTTTGATGTGCATGACTCTAGCCTCCTGGTGGTACGTTTGCTGTCCTCGGGGATGGCGAGTCCCCGCAAATGGGATATTGGGGCCAAGAACGCTCTGAAGACACATACGCACGTACTCTGTTCCTCCGATTCGCATCAATCTCAGGCTGTCTAGTGACGCTTCTTCGCGAACTTGAGCAGGCTACCCAGGCAGTGTACTATCCATTCCATCAGTGTGCTCTGTTCTCCATGGATCTAGCGCCAAGAAAACGGCAGTTAGCAAGCCCCATACAGTACAAGGAACACTGTCGTCGACCGCTTGTTCCTTCTAATTTTGCGCCTGACTTTGACTAGTCCCGTTCCTCGCGGAACGACCGTCTATGCCAAATGACAACCCCAAGTCGCATAACTACAGGTAAAATGAGGTGTGATCGACTTGATACATCTTCGATGACACTTGGGTCTGGTTCAGAAGCCGAAATCTCACGCGGAATCCAGATTGAAGGTGACTGAGTACTGAATAGGCGCACAGGGTTTGCGCGGGGATGTGCGACGAGCTTCAGAACGACCATTGTGTCGCTCTGCTTTTTGACAGTAGATGTAAATCACGGCAAACTATGCGGCCGATTCTTTTGCCCGTATGGCTAATATTCTCCTAATTCCGAGCTTCTGTCGTCGGCCAATATCAACAACGTTGCACGTCTTGTTTTTACCGCACAGGGCGTTAATTTGCGCCGTATATCGCGCGCTTCGAGCCTTATCCGATGCTGTCCCAATACTGATTTTCATAGCAGACCAGTTCCAATAAAGATGCTTAGTAAACATCGTTCCAAACTAGACGTGTATTAATTCACTTAGACCGGGGGGCTGTAGTGACTGTGTAGCACAAAGAGCAGACGTGGTCTGTCACAGAGCCAGCTAGATTACCAACATTGCAGAGGCTATGTCCTTGGCCTGCACTTGTCCATCTCTTCTGGGCAGAGAGGGAGGCAGACATCCTTCAGACGTGCTGCACCAACACATCCTAGAAGAGCCAGCGTCTCCCTCGAATCCCCTCGCAAATGCCGGTAGTGAGTGCCGTGATAAGGATTGCCTTGCGGCTACCGAAGTGACAGACGCCACCGTAAGCAGTGACTGCTTTCCAGGAGTAGCGCAGCAGGTTATGTTCTCTTCCATGTTTATTAGGATCGTGCAGCAGCGAGAAGGACGACTGAATACCTAGAAGCATTGGAGCCTGAACAAACTTCTGCACCGCCCATCCAATTCTTCGTGCATCATCGACCCGCCATTCCCAATTGCTATAGCACGCGGATGCACCTGCCTAGTAGTACCTTCCGAGAGATAAAGTTGCGATGATATAGAATGCCAGGAACAGACGGTGGTCTATGCCAGCTAGTTGTAGTTGTACCCATATGACGCTCAATGAATGCGCGGCGACTGTCAGGCTCTTCGTCTACGATTGATACGGCGGAGACAAGCATGAAGGAGAGGAAGAACACGGCGGGGGGGCATGTATGGCTGGCGGGTTATGGTAAGCCTGCGTCCCGCCGCGTTCTCACAGTGTTCTCACGCGCCCGGATCCATATACTGCTCGAGTCCTTCAACCTGAATGGTGCCTGAGAACCAGAGTCATCCATGACACGGGATGCTGTCACTTCAATTAGCTCGGGTAGAGGTTTGGCCCTGAAAAGAAGGGAGAGCAGCGCGCTTGCCCTTCGCTCCATGAGATGTCTAGTCAAAGACGGGGCTCAGGGCTTCAAGCCGTGCATAGTCATACGCAATGCCGAGTACCACCGCACGAGCGAGCGAAGCAATACAGGGCCGGAGAGACGCGAGCCGCTAGGGTCGTTGTTCAACTCGAGCTCCCTGACCAGGTATTATGGCATCGAATTTTCGAGACACTGTTCGTCAGTCGATGCCTGCATTTCGCAACGTCATAGAAAACTGCCCTCACCCGATGTATAATCTCCCTCTCGAATCGAGTTAGATTACAGGACTTGGCAGTCTCTTCGTGATAGATGAAGCAGAGGTATGTAGGAGGGGTATTCTACGTTTGAAGGTGAAAATGCGAAGGAAACGTGCGCAACAATGGACAGCGCGTGCGAAGGAAGGGTGGGGGAAGGTGGACCTGGACGGGCAATGCGATGCAAGCGACGAGGAAAGCGTGCGGAGTCTAAGCAAGAAAACGGGAGCGGCGGGGGATATAATGGCACACGACAAATATTGTCTCGACGTAGCATCAGTACCGTACATAAATTACACTCCTCTCATTCCTTCCTCACGCCTGGTGGTCAAGCTCGTGGTAGGGATATGACAAGCTCGGTGCCTTCGCGTGTCCGCCGCCCATACCGCCATCGACGATTTCGAACGCTTCATCGGCCACGGGCCCTGTCGGCGTCACAAGCTGTGGTCCACTGTTCCTCGACGAGGGCTGGCTGCTCTCGCTCATTCTTGCGTGAGCGTTTGCCTGAGCATACTGTTCCGGTAGCATGGGGCTCGGCGGGACGGGCGAGTCGCCGCCTGTGCGCGAGCTCCGAACCATGTCGAGCACGCTCGGCCGTCGCTTGCGCTGGGCTGGCGCATCTGCCTCCACTCCGTTCCCACGCCAACTCTTGAGGATCGACTTGCGTGCGCCGCCCTTCGTATCTACGGAGTCTGGCGGCGGAGTTGTCGATGGTAGGGGCACAGGTGCGGACTGCAGCTGCGGCGACGGTGGTTGCTGACGGGGCTGACCAGTTGAGCGGCGGATTGGGTAGGGGCTCTCTTGGTCGAAGTGGATTGAGTTGATACTCTGCTCGCCGCGCGCGCGACGCATCATCTCCGCCGTTGTCAGCGGTCCACCGGCAGAACCCACCGATGGTGGCGCGTCAGGATGTGCAGATCCACGACGGGGATGTCCCGGCGGGAGCATCGCGTTCGTTACAACCTCTTCCGAGAGGCGTGGCATAGGAACGCCAAGGCTTTGCTGCTGCTGGGACTGGGCTTGCGCCTGCGCCTGAATCTGTCCACCGTTGATCGACGGCACGCGTGGCATGGGGCCCGGCGGGGGCGGTGGCGCGCCCGAGACGGACGTTTTACGACTCTTGCGCCAGAGTGTACGGATGGACTTGACGGGATTGAGTGACGCGCCACCAGCCTGTGGCTGGCCTGCGCGCGACTGCCGTTGTATTGCACTGTGGTCATCTGAGTCCATAGAGAAGCGTGAAGAGAGCTTGGACGCGCGCGCGTCCGACACGCTCGACATGCTGTTTTCACGCTCGAGGTCTGCACCGTCCGGAATTGTGTCGAATGAAAACACAGTGCGCGACTGGCTCGAGGAAGACCGATGACTGCTCTCAGACATCCGTGATGGCAGCGCTGGCACAGGAGGGACTGGTTCCGACGGAAACCGCCCAAACGGGTCGGGACTAAGAGGGATGACGGGCGAGCCAAAGCTGTCGGTTTTCTTCGCCTGACGCAGGGAAGGAGGTACGATCGCGGGGTAGCTCGGATCCTGGCCCTCGTCAAACTCGCGTCTGCGGGCCTTGGACTCCTCGGACTCGTTCCCTTCAGAGAAGGACTGCTTGTATGGTGACATGGGAATTGCGTTTGAGACACCGTTGAGCGCGAATTTTGGCGGAGACGGGAAGTTGTCCACGTCAGCAGATACATCGCCAACCGAGTCGTCACCCGAGAGCTGAGAATATGGCACGGCAGGCCATCTTGGAGGTTCTGAATCCAGTCTGACAATACTGCGTAAGCAAAGTATATTATATACACGTCTCAATTAATATAGATGTAAGCTCACTCTGACTGAGCGGGAGGGGATCCAGTGGGCGACAGAAAGCGACCAGATGGAGACAAGGCATGCAGCGCCTTGGACGGGCGCGGTGGCGTGGAGGTAACGGACGGCTCATCCTCATACTTAAGTTTCCGGGGAGAAAACTGCTGTAGGTTCTACGGATACAGATGCTTGAATAGGCAGGTTTGGATTGAAGGTGGCGGAAAGCACGCACTCGCTCAATCTCGTCTAGCCTCTGTTTCATTATGAACTGACTTCGACGGCGGTCGTAGGGATCGTCTTCGTCGAACTGTTTAATGCCGTCAATAACTCTGACAGAAGGGAGGCGAATCAAGACGACATACTTCGGCTACACCCTCGAACCGCAAGCCTAACACGAGATCGTCAAAGAAGGCGCCTTCGCGCTTCTCTTCGAGCGGTGACCTCCTTGGCTTTGACGGCCTGGAGACATCATTTCCTTCGTCCTCCGTGTCTGATTCGCGATACGCCAATCTCGGAGAATTGGACCCGACCGCGACGGCATCCGACTCATTCGGAGGAAGTACTAAACGTGGCGGAACCCGCTTCGATGGCTGTGAGTAGAGGGGGGAGGTGCACTTAGTATTGGAGCGTCATAGGAGAAGGTAGGGATGGCCTTACAGATAGGGCCTCATCATATCGAGCAGTTAAATCATCTTCCTCCTCCGGTGACGCCGTGCGCGGTGCGTACTCCAGTTCGTCGGTTGGATCTTCCTCGCCGTCGTAAGAAGCCAAGAAGCGCGGTTTTGCTTGACGGTTCACGAGCTTGAGATCGAGGTGTGAGCTGCTCGGGATGTCGTCGTCCGACGCGTGCCGGGGGACGCGCTTCTGATGATTGCGCTTGCGCGAACGCAACCAGGGGCCGTACCATGCCGCCTTGCGCTTGTCAATGTCGAACTCGACTTTGGCGAGAATGGGAATAAGAGAAGGTGAGTGTAGACCAGGCAGGTCAAGTGCGTCTACATTGGATTCAGACGGGAGGGAGGTGTCGGGGGTCGTGGCCTCGGATTGCGAAGCTTCCGATGCGCCGTTGGTGCTCGAGGAGACAGTGCTCGATGATGTGGGTGCAAGCGGCGGCCTATCGCTCTTGGAGACCAGAGGCCGTAAAGTTGGCGCCATGCCGGGCGAGGCAGAGGCATTCAGCCCGAGACTGACAGGCGTACCAGCTCTCGATGGGAATCCCCCGAGCTCTGTCTTGACCACACGTGTCCAGAGATGCTTCCAAATCTCCTCCGATAACCGTGGACCAGGCTCGTCGGCAGTGTCGAGCGACGATTGTCGGCTGGTCACGCTTGGAGAAGGACTGGGTGCAAGAGATGGACTTGGTGTCGATGAAGACGTGACGAGGTATAGGATCATGCCCGTGGTGCTCGGGAGAGCATACTCCTTCGCAATGGCGCCGAGCTGAGCCTGAAAACTAGGGAGGAGCGGGACAAGCGTTCCACGGCGGAACTGGGTATGATATCCGGATGCGGATGCTGGTGGAGGCGTGAGGAGGACATCGGCGGCGTGGGTGTCATGAGGGAGATGTGGAGGAGGTATTACGTGAAGCAGAAATTTGGACTGAAACGAGGGCAACGTAGAGTGTGCGGAGAGGTTGGAAGTGGCAGCAGCGGACGGCGTGGGAGACCCCCAAGTGTCAACCTGCGCCGAGCGCGGGGATGGTTGTACTGCAGAATCTGAGCTTGTACGCATGGGTATTGGTGTCGCAATGCCGAGCGCATTCGCAAGTTTAGCGAGGCGGAGGGGGTCAATAGGAGTGCGAGGCCGGGGCCATTGTGACTGCTGACTGGAGGCACTGGCCGGTGATAGAAGTGTAATATCCGCGTCGGCAGCGACGTCGGACATATTTAGACAGAGACCACTAGAACGGAACCTAGCGAGGTCGTCGGAAATACGCCCTTAGGCGCAAAAGGCAGAGGGGAAGCGGCGCAAAGTCCGGTCAGCAGATCATGGACTGTTGACATGGCTTAGTCCAACATGCATAGGACGAAGTCGAGTAGAACGCACCCGTGGCCGGGTGTCCGACCCTATCCTCTCGTTTTTGAAGGACGGGAAGGAGGGATGGGGATGGGGGGTGAGAGTGACGGGAAGGATGTCGTGGACGACCAGGAGAAAGAGGAAGAAGGGTCGGAGGTCCAAGCCAAAAGCTTGCGCTCGTGCTAAACGGGTCCTGGCGCTGTCCTAGCTCAACTTGAACGGGGATCATCCTTCCGTCATCGTCTTCCTCTCCCTTCCCGTCCTACCATATCCTTCGCTCTGCTCATGCATGGCCTTTACTTCCACTTTTGTTTCTGAGTCCTCCGCTAGCTTCGTTCCTTCTCTGATTTTGGCTTCTTGTCTACTCTTTATTTCTAATGACAGGGCCTGCGAAAAAGCTACCCATTTTTGTTCATCAATCCTTCATCCACCACTCTATCCTCCCATCGTGATCCAGAGTCTCACAGGCCTGATCAGCAGTTCCCTTGTCGGCCAATTGCCAATTCGGGACGGTCTCCCTCCGTCCACCGCAGCGGGTAACCACGAAGTCCCTGCCGACCTCTACAATAGCACTGCTTAGCCCGATCCTCATCTGAATCTGTCCGTGCGCACGCTGAATTTACGGTACCAGGAATCGCGGTTCTTCGGGCAATTTGACTCACGTCGGTCCTCTTGCTACCAACGATCGCGTCGATTCCACTCTGGGACGTCCTACTTCGTGTCTGTTGGCCCGTTTTCCGAGTCTAGTTTCAGGCTTCTTATGTTGGAGCGCGAACTAATGCATGACGGACTGTGACCCTGCTATATCCTGCTGCGACCGTTCATGCTCGTGCTGGCTCGCGGGAAACGTAGCCTAGGCTGCGGGGATGGAACAGTTTCGTTCGGCCGCTGTTTCTACTCATACCGGGCTTTGCGTGTCTGACCTTGGTCTCAAGGGCGATGTTAAAAACGGATATCCGGCGATTGCTATTTGAATATGACGCGTCCAAAGAATAATGTGGCTGCCCACACGTCATTTAGGAAGTAAAATACGTCACACAACCCACGAGTATGCATACCAGCCATTCGCACGGGTACGAATACTCATGGCTCTTGTTCTAGCGGCCGTGCAGCAGGCACGGCTTACTTCTCACCTTGCAGATCATACACGTACGTCCCATACTCTGGCAGCCATATCACCTCCTGTGCGCGTTTCCTGACCTCGTCCTTGGACCAATCAACGCCCGCTGTGCCCTCCTCGATCGCCTGCTCTGCAACCGCAACAGTAACTTCGAAGTTCACATCTGGCGAGTCAGCAAAGTCGGGAAGCAGTGCGTCGTCGGGGTCCTTGAGAGCTGGTGCGAGAGAGGCAAGACGGCGTGCACCAGCGAGAATCATCGTGTCTGTCATCTCACGTGAGCGAGATAGTACTGTGCCAAGTCCGAGACCTGGGTAGATAAGCGCATCTAAACAGATTCCCATGTTAGCTTTTCGAAGGTACAGCCGGTAGAGACATCAGCCGCACTATTGCATTCCGCGATGCTACGTGTCACAAGTTAGAATGGCCCCAGCATCACGGCAAGCACGCCTGAGGACGTACACGTAATCTTTCCCATTCGGCATCTTCGCTGGAGGGAATGGACTACCTGTCGCCAACAGTGCTTTGCCGTCCGTCCACTCGTTCGCCTTCGTAGGATCAACCTCGACAAGGCGGCTTGGGTTCGAGAGAGGAAGAATAATAGGGCGCTCCGTGCCTTTGGCCATCTCACGTACTATTTCTTCTGTAAACGCCCCACCTTGTGTCGAGCATCCGACGAGCACTGTAGGTTTCACCTTCTTCACGACATCATACAGCTTGACCTCGTCTCCATTCCACTCGTCCTCTTTGCGCACAAAGTCGGCAACTTGTGCACGGATTTTGTCCGGCCCAAGCGATTGTTTGATGAGGCCATGCTTATCGATGAGATAGAAAAGCTTGGTGGCCTCTTCATGCGACAAGCCGTCTATCTTAACTATTGCGTCGCGCAATTGGCGGGCAATACCCAGACCCGCTGAGCCAGCGCCAAATATGACATAACGCTGTTCAGAAAGTCTGCTCTTCGTGACGCCAGTTGCAGACATCACGGCTGCGAGTGTGACGGCACCGGTTCCCTGGCTATAAACAGAGGTCAGATGTGAAAAAATTGAGGCATACAGGACGAGGAGAACGAACACATCATCGTTGAAAACAGCATGCTTGCTGCGATACAACTCCAGAAGACGCTGCGCATTACCGACACCGAAGTCTTCGAAATGAAGGAGACTGTGCGGATAATGTTTCCGCACGAGCTCGACGAATCTATATTAAACGTATAAGACTATGGTCGGAACAAGACAGCGCGAACTTACTTGTCAATGAAGCTATCATATTCTTCGCCACGAACGCGCTTGTGTGGCCAGCCCTAAGCACAGGGCCGATGTTACAGAAAGACACGCGTGAGAGTTGACTTGGCATACGACATAGAGCGGGTCATCGAGCAGTTTCTCGTTGTCTGTACCAACATCCAAAGCAACAGCGAGAGATTTAGATGGATTCATTCTACCGATCAAGCTGCCCGGGGACTGTGAGTGAAAGGCATATGTGACGACTAGATGAACGCACGTATAAATAACGGACTTGGCCGATGATATCTATCTGGCATGTTGAGTACACGTCGGAAACGCGTTATTTATGGCACGTACTCCAATGCCCTGAAACCCACATTCAGCAGCTTGTCTTTACTAGGTGAACGGCGCCACATACCCCAACGCCTTGGTCACCGATCCCCAGAATAGCTTCCGCATCTGAACATACGATAAGATCGATTTCCCGCCCTTGCGTTACTTCAAGGAAATCTTGCTCCATCGAGTCCTTGTCCGTGAACGTAAGATACAGGCCCTCGCTGGGACGCCTGAAGAGATGAGAGTAGTTTGCGATTGCGTCGGCCTGACAGCGCTGCGTGTCAGTTTACGAACTAAGGCAGAGGATCTACGGTGCACCTCGGTAGGTGTGTACACAATAGGCATAAGCTCCCGTAGATTGCGACGGAGCAACTCGTAGTATAGGACCCAATTTTGCTCCTTAAGACTCTGTAAGAACGCATTCTTCTGTATGTCCGAATCTTGGGATACAAGTTGGTCCCAAGCGCGTGCGCACTGCTCATCGATCGTGTTTATGCGCGAAGGAAGACGACCTGAAAGGCAGGTAAGCTATTATTCTGATCCGTTCTGTTTAGTTAATTCAACCAATGAGACCGAAGTCCTTGCGCTCTTGCTCAGTGAAGGCCGTGCCCTTGTTCCAACGCGGGTGGGTGAGGATAGATTCACCACGCAAGGCCACATGATAAACGGCATCCGTCGCTTTAGACATGGCTGAAAGGGCAGCAGAATTCGTGGATGTCGATGCAAAGCGATAAGATCGGCGCGCTTTCGTGATCAAGAGCTGAAGCCAGAGCGAGCTGCTCACACTGCCAGCAATCACCCCTTCTTACTGATGAAAAAGTCCTTGCAAAAGGCCAGAAAATGTTCACCTTTTCCACGCATTTTTCCTGTGAAAAAACTATCCGAAAATGTTAGCCTTTCTCAACCCCTTTTTCCCCAGTAAAAGTTGTACTTTTTCCAAGCCTTTTTTCTTGCCACAAATGTCAAATTTTACATGTACCTTTTTAGTAGAAAAACAGAGACTTTTTCATACACTTTTTCAAAGGTTTTTTTCTTAGAAAATGTCCAACTTTTCCATAGACTATTTCACAAGATAAAGTACAATGTTTACAGAACTTTTT
>MU273741.1:0-38338 GCA_022160365.1 Vararia minispora EC-137
CGGCCCGCCCCTCGCCGATCGCCCAGATCGCTCGACCCGATCGCCTCCCAGCCTCCGGCCCGCACATCGACCCACGTCATCCCCCCTCCCGCAGCCGCCAAGCCCCGCCCCTCACGTAAAACCGCGCCCCGGCCTCTTATCCGCTTTCGGCCACCGTCCCACGTGCCCGCGCCTTCGACGCTGCTTAGCGCGGCGCAGGACGGGACGCCCGCCCGCAGCGGCCACCTCCCCGTTCGGGTGCGCGGCCTGCGCCCACCCGAAGGGCAAACGGACAACCCCGCGCCGCCTTCTCCCGCGCCCGTCCCTGCCGACGACGATGGCTCAAAGATGGCGGTGGGCATGACGGCGCAGCGGGCCCGTCCGTCCGACAAGCTTAAGCTCAAGCTCAGACGCGCCCCGCCGATTCGCTCGGCCCGCGCCTCCCCTTCGCCGGACGAACCAGGCACCCCGATCCGTCCTACACACCTACTCGCTGCGACACCGTCTTCTTCTCCCCCTTGTTTTATTCTTTTTTTTTATATTGATCGAACGCCGGAAACGCTTCCCGGCGTACGCGAACACGCCGTCATCCTCGCGCCCTGCACGCGCCGTTGTCCTGCGCACCGCCGCCGCCGCCCTCGCGCAGATCCGCCCTTTCCTTTCCCATTTGCCGTCGCCGTTGCCATCGCCGTTCCCTTGCCGACCAATGCGGGCCCGCACCTCGGCTCTCCGTGTGCTGTGCGTGTGCTTAGAGATCGCTGTGCGCACTCAGAGATCGGCACACATGTGCGCAAAAGTCCGCCCTCGCATGTGCACTAACGGCGTGGGTCGCTCTGCGTCGGCCCCGGCCCCTTGCAAGCGGCGCAGCCAGGGGACGCCGCAAACGAGCTGCACCATGCGCCGCGCATCTCCTCTCGCCATATCGCCCACCGCGTGCGAACCTCCAGCTTCAGCTTCACTCACTACCTCCAGCCTCATCCCTCCTACCTCCAGCTTCATCCCTCACTACCTCCGGCTTCATCCCCTCACTACCTACGACTGGCTTCGGGATGCTACACCAGTTCCAGCCCTTCCGCAGATCGAACGATCTGCAGACGCAGCGGATTTAGCGGGCAGAGACGCACGCGGCGGTGACCGAAGGGGATGCAATCGAATGGGCGCGGCGATCGCGGTGTCTTCTGCCGGCGTGCGCTCGCAAGTGCATACAGTACAGTACCGTACATGCGCACGCGCCCTGCGATTCTGGGACTGCTGGATAACGTACACTGCCCCTCGAACTTATCTCCGCTGCGCAGACGTTTGTTGACGATATGGGCGCGTGCATGCTCTCGCCTAGGTCTGGCTTAGCATAGGACAGCGCTCGCTCTTCCCCCCCGCAGACCAATTTCGACTGGCTCACTTGTGCCCGGAGATCCCGCGCGGAGCGTGCGGCGAATGAACATGTACGACGCGGCGGTGCGAGCATCTTGTGCTCGAAGACCGCGCACGACGCGATTGCGCACATACGCCTTGTCGAGACTGACTCGCACATCGGCGGGCCCTCCCTCGTTGACGTTACACACTCGATTTAAGAAGAAGAAGAGACCGACTCGCAGCTCCATCGCACGCACACCACCACCACCACCACCACCACCACCACCACGAACCCTCCCCACACCACGATCCTCCCCGCACCACGAACCCTCCCCGCACCACGAACCCTCCGCACCACGATACCCGCACCACCCGTCCCACGCACACGCGCCTGCGGAGTCGGGAGGTGCGCGGCGAAGCCGCGGGACGGCGGACCCTCGGCGATGCGCGTGTGTCCTCTCGCATCCCCATTGGCGATGCGCGTGTCCCCTTGCTTCCCCTTCGGCGGTACGCTTGTCCCCTCGCTTCCCCATCGGCGATGCGCGCGCTCCTTCGGCGTCCGCGGCGCACGCACCGCTCCACGCATGCATCCCCGATTCAACCACGGAGCCGCGCACACCACAACACACTAGAATCAGCCAGCACCCGCAACCGTGCCTGCCATGCTTTTCCAAGGCGTCTCCAGAAGCCTACAGTATACAGTACGTGCGGATGCAGACGCACTCACTTCTGCGCCCCCGGATTTGCGTCCGGCGACGATGAATGGCTCTCTGCGCTATCTGAGATCGCCGCGGTGTGCGAGGGCGGCGCGCTCAGCTGTCAGTATCAAACCGCCGTGCCGCCCCAGCCATAGAACAGACGCTCCGGCGCGCGTACCATCTAGACCACCGGTATCCCGAGCGCGCGTCTCGGACTGACTCGGCTAGCCGTGTGCCGGCGTCGTTCCGAGGACATATTGTTGGACGCGAGCGCTACGGGGGATCCCTCGGTATCCTGCATGACGCCCGGATCTTGTAGATCGGCGGAGTCGGCGCGAGACGCGGTCACGTGGGCGCGTGTCGGCGCGGGATGGCGGGAGTTGGTTCCGAGGACGGGATCGGTCCGTGCTTGTCAAACTACCTGGAGTGGGCCGTGGCTTTGATGAGGTACCGCTGTCCGTGTTTGGTACATAGCTTGCGCTTGAAAGCTGCTGGTGCGACATCAGGCAGCAGTTGGATGTGACTGAGCCAGCTATTGGGCTTCTGCATGCATTCACGGCTGCGCGATCGATAAATCCGATACCAATTGTTGGTCGAGAACAGTGCTATAGGGCGCCGGCGCTTAATCGACCAAGGATAGGATGAGCCGGCATCTGCAAGCGGTTTTTTATTGACGGAACATCTGAACAATAATGTTCGTCGTGAGCGGTCCAGCGGTGGCTTAGTATAGACTGAGCTAGTGGTTTTGCGCACCTGATCAGGCGTGAAGTTTCCGTTCTTATGGCAGGGTCAATACGCGAAACGCATATTCCGCGGAGACGTAGTATGACATTCCATAGCATTCGGTGACCCGCGGCATTCCAGTCTACTGTACAAGACAACACCGTGTCGCATGTTTCACGCTCCACGTCGCATGCCCGGCTCAGATACTCTTGTCTCGCCTGTCGGCTAGTCAATGCGAACGACGAGGTGAGAAAAACTGCAGGAAGAGCATCACCGATGACAGCTGGAGCCTTGAGTCATCCGACGCATCCTTCGACAGTCTGGCAAAAACGGGTGTCGTCGCTCGACATCTTGCGGAGTATGTAGCATGTTAATGTGCGTGTCGAAATCTGTAAGATGCGTTCACTTGAGGTTGAAGGTATCTTGCGGAAAGAGGGGCACGGATAGTCGTTGTTGACTTCTCTCATTCATGACGCATCCCGCAGCTGTAGCTCTCGCGTCTCATCGGGATCGGCCTTCAAATTTACAAAAGATGAATTCATGCGCCTCTGGTAGTGTAGCAAGACAGTAGCTCCTCCAATCTGAAACGCATATACAAGCAGATTGATAGTTGCACTATGGCACACGAGAGCGAACTCAGGCTCCCACGCTGCAGCCCCCACGACAGTCCTTCTCACCCTCTCATAACTTGTCTGAAGTTCCAACAATATTGAATAAATATCATCCTGTGGTGAGTAGCACTTCTGGGTAGAAAGACATCGAAGCTCCGCCGTAAATTTTACTATCCGCGGTGTACAAGCACAAGAATAAAGGAGAAGTTGAAAAGAGATGTATAGCATCTCGTAAAACCGGCTCCCGTAGAAACGAAGGAGCTAGCTGAACTGACGCACGAGGTTATTCTTCCCTCGCATTAGCAACTCAATGCACCCGGTGGGAGAGCCTGGCGCCGAGTGAATAAAGAGGGGCCACAGTATGAATGCATGGACGTGCGACTCCGCTGAGGCACAGCATAAGGAGGTGATTCCGACAGAGAGAGACAAGCACGCTGGAAGACCGCCACAATGTTTGTTAAGGACAAGGAGACCAAAAACTAAGGTCGGTGCCAAGGTCGAAGTTTCGGCAGAAAAGGGGTAAAGTAATGTGGGCGCATAAATCAAGTTTTGACACGTGCACGCGAGGAATATATAGCCTACGTCACTTTAGGGCCGGCTCGGCTATAGACTGCCGTCCTCGGGCCTATTGTCGACATCAGTCAAGCCAATGCTCAGAGTCCCTTCGGTATCCGAGTAGTCTGTTTCGCTTGAGAATGGCTCGCTTATTGGTACCTTTGACTGAAGAAGCAAGAAGGAGAGCTCGGTACGAGATTACGAAGTCACAAGGTGTCTCCGGGAGGCGAAAGTGGAATGCGTCTGGCCGTTTTCGGCTGCCATCTCGGAGCCGCTGTGGTGGTTCTGCTCGTTCGCCTGTAACCTCCGCGTCCTCCCAGTCCTTCTCTGACAGTGCACTGTCCCGGACCTCCGGCTCGTTAGGGACGGCGACAAGTGGGATATCGGTCGCAATGACGAAAACACGTGCCATGTGATAAGCACTAGGGGTAATGAGGTGTTTCATTACGTCGGTCTGCCAGTCGGATTTCGGCACTCGAGCTCGCGCAGAGGTCGCGTGCACGAAATTGCGCTTTTTCGCCTTTCATCCACCATGGACGCCGCCCAGCGAGAAGGCATACGACAACGACACTTCGTGTCGGAAGACGATTCCCTTTCGCCGCCGTTGTCGGCGCCACTAGATCACAAAAAAGAGGAGGTTGTGTGGGGGAAAACGCCCGGCGGCGAGGGTGCGTTTCATGTCGTTACACGCGCTGTTTCTCTGAGGGACGAGCAGTCTTTCGTGTACCGACGACACACGATGTCGTGACTGCTTTACTGCATCCTGCA
This sequence comes from Vararia minispora EC-137, assembly GCA_022160365.1. Taxonomy (NCBI): domain Eukaryota; kingdom Fungi; phylum Basidiomycota; class Agaricomycetes; order Russulales; family Lachnocladiaceae; genus Vararia; species Vararia minispora. The sequence goes on from MU273741.1 coordinate 4,688, forward strand.
CACCCCAAATCGCACCTCGATATCCTCAACCTCGGTCTTCTCGGTCTTCAGCTCGTGCTCTTCGCTGTACTGCCAAGCACACCCCGCAAGGTCTTCTTCTTCGTCTACTTCGCATTCTGGCGCGCGGCGTACGACGCTGGGCTTGGCTATGTACTCACGAAGCAAAGCAAGCGGCGATGGATTGTGCGTGAGGTGCAGCGTCGTGGCTGGCTCGACGAGAAGAGGCGGCCCGAGGTTAGGAGCTGGATCCGCAAGCAGCTCGCGGGAAAGATGGGCAAGGACTACTCGTTCGACGTGCGTATCTGTCCTCGTGTGTCTGCGTCGGTGGCGCGTTGATTGCGCCCAAAGGACCTGCCCGTCGAATACAATACGTGGCTGCTATTCCGCCAGGCGGTGGATATCATCCTGATCAAGTGCGTCCAGCGCGGATAACGGCATTCGGGGACCATATGTTAACGTACCTTTAGTGATTTCTTATCGTTCGTGCTGTTCGCGGCAGCGTGTTTCCGCGTTCCTGAAGGCCTGTCTTTGTTATTGCATGTCTTACGGCACGACCTTCCGTTTTCCGCTCCGCGTTTTGTCTGACCACGAGTAGATGGATCGTTGGTATTCTCCTCGTTGCATTCAATGTCTGGGTTAAGTCGGAAGCACACCATGTCGTCAAAGATTACGGCTGGTACTGGGGCGATTGCTTCTTCCAGCGCGGCGCGCTCGTCTTCGATGGCGTTTTCGAACTCGCGCCACATCCTATGTATTCTGTGGGCTATGCGTGGATCTACGGGCTTTCTCTCATCTCGGGAAGCTATCCCGTGCTGCTCGTCAGTATTACAGCACACGCGGCGCAATTCGCATTCCTTGCTTTCTTCGAGAACCCGCGTACGTCAATCTGCTACGAGATGTGGAATTGGCGCGAAGCTAATAGACCTTCAGATATTGAGCGCTTTTACGGGCAGCGCAAGCCACTTGCCGAGCGTGTCCCGCTCCGTCGCCTCTCCGAACAGTCGACTCCTGCAGATTCTTCGACCCCAAGCGAGTCGATCCCCGCTTCCCGCTCGAACGTGCTCGCAGATCCTGCCTTGATTGACGCACTTTCGACGCCGTCCGTGACCGAGGGCGAGACGGCGAGCGACACCGAGTTCACATATGCTGAGACGGAGACAGAACCAGAAGGCGCCTCACGCCGGTTGTCACCGGTCAACCTCAGGACCATGCCAAAGAAACGGAGCGCGGAGGAATTGTCAGCCCATGACCTGCTGAACAGGTATTTCCGTCGCGACACCATCCTCCTATGGAATTTCGATATCTTCCGGTAAGCTCTCACCGCTCTCCGTCCTGTCCTGTCACCGTGCTCATGTATCTCGTAGCGCAACGGACTTCATGCTTCTTCTTGCCCTCGTTTACGTAGTCTTTATGACCCTGCCGTCTCTCTCACATAACACTGTGCTGGGTCTCCACTTCGCACACGCGGTCTTCTGGACTCTCTTCCACTCAGTTGGGTTGGGCCTTCTCCTCCAAGCGCAAAGCGATCGCAAATTCCTCGTTCGCCACTTCTTAAAGCATTATCACTACCCGCACGGCGATGGCGGACGTGGTGCTGTCCTTGAGGCGTTTACGAATTGGAAGGTTATATACAACCTCAGCATGACCATGACTTTTGGTACGGCTTTTCGCTCAGGGTCTGGAAGGTCATTTTGATTGGAGTTCAGTGTCATGTATTTCCTTGACGTGGAAAACATACTCGATCCCGCAGAACTGGACAGTCGGGGACCAGCTGCTTAGACACACGCTTGGATTGGTATGCCCTTTCCCCCTATCCATCCGTACGTTCTGACTTAATGCGACCAGGCACTCCTTGCTTTCCACGGTTGGGTATCATCGGAGACTTACGGTGTCTTAGGCGTCTTTGGTTAGTTTCTTAGCACTACAAGCGACCCCCAGACTGACAAAAGTCAAGGTTGGTTCTACGGCGATTTCTTCATGGCCAGTTTCCCCACGCACCTCAACTACTCAGGCATCTACCGGTCTGTCTGATGGCACGCTCATCTTGCTATTCGTAGCTTACTTGCATTCTCAGATACCTCAACAATCCTGAGGTAGTCTCCGGCGCTGGCTTTTTTGGCCTTGCCCTGATTAGTGGCAGCAAACTTGTCTTCGCACTCTCCGCAATCCGCACTCTGTCCTATTGGTGGTTCCTCCTATGCGTCGAAAAGTGCGTCTCTCCGTCCTTCCTCTTCCTTCCCCTCAACTCATCTCTCTCTTGCTATCTGAAAGCCCCCACATGCGCAAGTTGTATGGAGACGCGCTCCGCAAAGATGCAGGTTTCGTCAAGGTAGTCAAGTCTGTTGCAAGCAAGAATGCGAAGCTGCTCGAGCGGCGCGCCGGTCGACATGCGCCCGAGATTCGCCGGGTCGCAAAGGAAGTCAAAGGCACCATTGACAAGGTCTATGATGAGACGGCTGAGGCGCTCGAAGAGTTCATTGCGAAGTGTAAGGTCCCCTAGTTCAGACCGGTTGACGGAATACTGACAAGGCTTGCGTTTGGGATAGCACGACCGAGGATTTCTGAGGTCATGCAAGACACGAAGATCTTGCTTCGACAGTCCCGCGACAAACTCATCATCTCGCGCCTTTCCAATGACCTCTCCGCGTATGACATTGACAGGTATAAGTTGCGCATTGTATCGGACCAGCCCGATGGGCTATTGCGCTTCCACCTCGGGGAAGAGATCAAGGTCGAGTGGCAGGCGCCGCTGCGCCACTCACGCAAGGACTGGGTCGGGATTTACCGCGTAAGCGTTCTTCGATTGCGATACGTTCAAATCCGCGTTCCTAAAAGCGGACTAAAGGTTGGAGCAAATGCGTCGGCGCTTGTTACGAAAGTTTCCTCGAGAGGCATGTGGCTTCCTGTGCATGCTGCGGAATGGGACGGCGATATCCCAATCAGCACTCCGGAAAATGCGATTCCCGAAAAAGAACAGGAGAGGGGGCACATCGTGTTCAAGGGAGACCAGCTCCCGTGGAAAGTCGGCAAGTATGAGGTAGCGTGTTATTACATCACGCTTCACGGCTTTCGCGCTGATGGTGTGCAGGTTCGCTACCACCACGACGGGAAGTACAACGTGCTTAGCCTGGACGGGCCAATTGAGATCTATGGTATGCCTTGGTTGAACCTCTTCATTACTCCGCATCTGATTTTTGTCGCCAGTTGACACCCCCGAGACCCTTGACTTCGATGCTGTCCGCAACGCTCTCCTTCGCGTTGTCCCTTTGTGCCTCGACTCGGACCCATCTCTCGTACCCCTCTCCTGCCTCCCAGGGCCCCTGCCCCTCGACAGCCGTGATCCCGATGACTTCCGCTTCTGGTCCGAACGGCAGGCCGCACGCATTGCCGGCGCAATACGGCAGATGTTCGGCGTCGAGTACACGCCGGATGTCGTGCTCGCCGACGCGAACTTGACCGCACTTAGTCAGCGGATCTTGGCAGGGAAGCGGGTCCTGGAAGGTGTTAGTGAATAGGCTGGTTCCTCGACAGGGAATGTTTGGATATGTAGTGCTTGATCTTCGGTATAGGTTTCGTCTGTTTATACCCTGTGTTGAATGTCGTAGTGAGGTGCATGGTAATTGAACTCAAGACAGGCCCGAATGATTCTGGACTCAAGTATCCATTCATGCATCCAAATTACGAGCGAAGCGGATTCCGATCTGCACTCGAACGACAAGCTTGGAGTATTTAATTCTCACGTGTAATGCTGAGACAGCTTTTCTGCTGCCAGTGGGAACCGTAGCCTTTCAAATTGAGTGAAACTTGGAAGTTGACGGTGGTGTCGGTACAAGTGCTCAAAGACAGCCTTGCCTTATGTAACTTTAGGCCGTGCTCAAACTTCGGAAACCGCGCTAGGCAGGACATCTTAGAATACACGACGGTCGGCAATACTATCAACTGAACAAGCTATTGATACAACCCGAAAGCTAGTAAACCTGAAACACACGAACGAGGCCCCTATCTTTTCTAGTACACACTGTACAGCATCGTACAATGCATAAGCCGCCGTTGACCTGTCCTTCATCCTTTCTTCTCCTCGTAGCCTCTTCGGACTCGTATTCGCTGCGTCCATCACCACGGGCGCGTTGCGGTCTCCGCCGGAACACGCTATCCCATGGATGCTTGATATAGCTTACAACCATAAGCATCGCTGCCCGCAAGACACATCACTTCGTCGAGGCTCTCGATCCTGGCCCCAGTCTGACACGCTAAAAGGAGGGTCAGACGCGCCACCCCGCCCCCCCCACTGATTTGGCGACGAGCCACGACAGGCCGAGCTTTCTGTCGTCGAGGACAAAAGCGCTCTGAGTCAGGTCTCCAGAGTCGGTATTCTGCACGCTGTGGCATGTGAGATGCACAGCCCGTGCGTCGCGTGCACCATGCACACGACAGATGGACCGTATGCCACGTAACAGCAAGCCTTGTCATGCCATCATGGACACGAAGAGAAAGGGAGAGACGAGAAGAGGAAATAAAGAAAACGAGAAACATCTGGAATCCTGATGCCTTTTCAGATATAGGCCCTGCAATCCGATGAACACTGAACGTCATGTTCAAGTAGGAGCTAGCAAGCGTCGCAGGAGGTGGCATCCGAATGCAACGTACACAAACGCCCTCACTCTGGCAGTGCTCCAGAAGCACTATGAGTACGGTTGGACACGGCGTCTCCTACAGACGACTGTAGCATCGTCCACGCGAGCGTCTTTCACAGATCAATCTACGAGATGTCGCCATGGAGGACTACATACCGTCCGGAGGCGCAGATGCCAGCCTAGCCTGAACAATGGAAGTGCAACCGAGAATAAAAGACGCAAACGGATGCACGTGAATTAGAGGCTATTCAGCATCCTCTGAAACGCGACTGATAGCACCTCGTCGGGGCTTGCCCAGAAGTCACTGAGAACTCCCCGGTCACCAGCGCTCCGTGAAGCTCAGCCGTCCCATGTGAAAGAGGAGGGGAAGAAAGTGAAAATGATTGGACACAGACGGCCTGCAAAGGCAGACGTTGGATATCGTCCGCACTGTAGGCATATTACCGCGGCCTACCGCAGAGGATAGGACACGCTGGACCATTCCCCATGCACCGTTTCCCATGCCCACACAACAGCACACAAGGGGGCCTAAGCCCAAAGCGAACGCGTTAAAGACAGCACAATGCTCTAGAATTACAGCCAAGCCGGGGGCAAGATCAGCATATCAGGTCCGGCATACCACTTTTCGCACCGTTGCTCCCGCGAGTGGACTCGTAGGTACACAGATAAGGGTCATGACAGACTGACCCCATGACCGACGACATCGCCTGCAAGCGAACGCAACGTATCCCGAATCATCTGAAAGCACAATCCGAATCGCAGCATGAATATATGCATGCATCGCCCGCGTGAGCGCTCCGGCAGACACCACTGCGGGAAGGTGTGAAGAGAGAGAGCAAGCACAACTCTCCCGTCACGGCAACGGTCGCGCATCGCGGTGCGGTCCCCTCCGCACGGGGTGCGCCGATGGAGCTGGATATGTTCCATATCGATGGTAAAGACGAGATGACCACAGAAAATATCGCCTCTGAGACATGCATAGGCGCAGCACGATCTGCAGTGATAGCAAGGGGGTTAGGGATGGTCATGGTAAAAGGAAACGCGAGAGCAACTGCGGCCGGGACAACTTGAACGGAATGCGTCTTCGTGCGTTGGGTGCTTGACGTGTTTTCAGCGTCATGCCACGTGGCCGCTCGGCAAGTTCCGTGCTTTCCCAGCCATAGATCCCCGAGCTCGCGAGAGCATTCATGGATATGGATATCCAATGGAGTACGTATCGCTGCAATATTAAGGTGTGTACGTGTAGAGCGCAATTTTATGAAACAAAAAGATGCTCTGGAGAAGCTGCGCCTGGACCAACCATGACAAGTTAAACAAAGATTCAAAGCTGGATATCAAGTCGTCCCGGGCCAGGTCCAACCCTACTGAGCGAGCGCAGTACGCCGTTCCGAGCGCTCGCTATCCCATACCAGGCCTCAAGCCATCATATTCCAGCACTAGTGTGCATGAAGATAAACGCCCTACAAAGGTTGTCTAAGCTATCGCGACACAGCGCTAGCATAGGGTCGCCACTCAGCTAGCGCGAACGCCCCGTAGCGTGGTGGCGCTGCGCCCGGCGGCTACGCGACGTGGGTGCTTCGATGCACGCTCAGGATGCTTTTTGCACTCATACTCACGCAGAAGGCGCCCAGACAGCGCAGGCAAGAGAATGCGAGACGTACGCTTGTCGCGGAAACAAGCGCCGTAGCGTCTGTACGAGTCGCGCGGACGCGTATCGCGCTTATGCTGGATTCAGCAGTGCGAACAGAACCACAGGCGCCGTCGCACTCTCGGGTGCGCTATAGAGGCCGCGCCTAGCGCCATTGCGCAGAGAAGTGTCTCGCCGCAGCATGTCCTCGCCTCGCCCGCACGCAGTGCATAGTGTGATGTCGCGAGCCGCCGCAGAAGTGCCCTGGAGACTGATCGAGGACTTCTTTGAAGAAATTCGCGATTACACAGCCTAAACCATTCTGATCAGCGATCTATGCTGAGAATCAGATCATTGGGAAGTGTGGCTGTCGAGCCGAGGTGGACGAACTGGCAGTAGTAGTCATCGGTGTGGGCGCAGCGCAGGTGAACGTGATCAGCCCCTATCTTCTTTTTGCGGCAGTACGGTAAGCGCCCAAGGCGCTCGTACCATGAACGAGCGAGCAGAGCAGTCGGCCGTGCCGTCCGACGAGGTGAGCGTGGTAGGATCGTCAAGGTAGCCACAGCCGACAGCGCCTGCTCTAGACCTTGGCCTCACGACCGCCTCTACCGTCGGTGAGATAGCCAAGGGCCAGTCCGGTAAATTTTCTTGACGCCGGCCTTGGAGGATCGTCGGCGAGGGAAACCGCAGTGGAGATGCCGGCATTGCGCTTCCGTGCGAGGACGCATGAGGTTGAAGCTCTTAAGCGCGCACAACTCCGCTCGTGAGGGATAGAGGGAGACCGGACACGAGACTGGCTTGGTGCGGGCGTGGCGGGACCATGGCCGGAACTTAAAACTTCAGAGGAGCGGCCGTTAAGAGCCGCCCGAAGGCCTGTCCTCTGTCGTCCCAGGCTACCATCATCGTCGACGCCTGCAACGCATCTTGTCTTGCCCATCCATCGTACAACAAAACAGCGCACCTACGCATTGACAACGATCACAATACCGAATACCGCATGGCTCCCGCAGCTCTTCTACCCCAGCCAAATGGCCACAGCGTCGTCACCAATGGCAAGACCATCAAACAGCAGCAACAGCAATCGCAGCAACCGCACCTGAACTCAGCAGACATAATTTCGCTCGAGCATGAGTATGGCGCGCACAAGTACGTATGCTCTCGTCACGGTAGCTTTTAAACGACCCGCGCTGCCGACGCGGGCCAATAGCAGAATCCCCGGCCTCGCATATATCCCTCAGTGCGATCTATCTTCTCCCACTTTTCATCCTTCCTCATCCGGGTCTTATGCGTGTGTGCTCATGTTATTTACAGCTATCATCCGCTGCCGGTCGTCTTTGACCGCGCGCTCGGCGCAAAGGTCTGGGACCCAGAGGGCCGTGAGTACATCGACATGCTCTCCGCCTACTCGTACGTCCCTCTTCCTCCCGGCTGCCACTCCTTCTTACCCGTTGCCACACGCAGCGCGGTGAACCAGGGCCACTGCCACCCGCGCATCGTCGCCGCGCTGACGCAGCAGGCGTCGAGACTGACACTCTCCTCGCGCGCGTTCTACAACTCCATCTTCGGCGTCTTTGCGCGCCGCGTGACGGAGCTGTTTGGGTACGATATGGTGTTGCCGATGAACACCGGTGCCGAGGCCGTCGAGACCGCCGTCAAGCTCGCGCGCAAGTGGGGGTACGAGAAGAAGGGCATCCCCGACGGTGAGGCGATCGTGCTGAGCGTGGCGGGCAACTTCCACGGTCGGACGCTCGGCGTCATCAGGTGCGCTTCTCTTCCCTGTCCTTCCCCCTGCTCTTCCATTTCCTGTTCCCAGTCCGGACCTGGCCACCTTCCCATCCCCCTCTCCCCAACGATCGCCAAACGCTAATCTATCCCGGGCTTAGCATGTCCACCGACCCCGAGTCTCGCACGCACTTCGGCCCGTACCTCTCGGGCGTTGGGCCGGTGTACACCGATGCGTCCGGCGCGCCGCGGACAATCCGCTACGGGCACGCGGAAGACCTGCGCGCGGCACTGGCCGTTCACGGCGCGCGCGTCGCCGGCTTCCTCGTTGAGCCGATCCAAGGCGAGGCGGGGATCATCGTTCCCCCGGAGAGCTACCTGAAGGAGGTCCGCGCGCTGTGCGACGCGCATAACGTGTTGCTCATCTGTGACGAGATCCAAACTGTGCGCTATTCTCTTCATCTCCCCTCATAATCGGTTGTAAGAGCTCACGTGCGCACGCAGGGTCTTTCGCGCACCGGCACATTGCTCGCTCACACCTTCGACGGCATTCGCGCTGACGTCGTCCTCCTCGGGAAGGCCCTCTCGGGTGGTGTGTACCCCGTCTCGGCTGTCCTCGCCTCGCGCGATGTCATGCTCACCATCAAGCCGGGTGAGCACGGCTCGACGTACGGCGGGAGCCCGCTGGCGTGTGCCGTCGCGATGGCAGCGCTCGATGTGCTGCTCGATGAAGACCTTGCCACGCGTGCAGCGGTACTCGGCGAGCGCTTCAGGAAGGGTGTGAGGGAGATTAAGAGCGAGCTGGTGAAGGAGGTCAGGGGTCGGGGACTGTTGAATGCGGTCGTGATTGATGAGGGCAAGAGCGTGAGGGGCCGCACGGCGTGGCAGCTGTGCCTCCTCCTAAAGAGCCGCGGCGTCCTCGCGAAGCCAACGCATGTCAACACGTGCGATCCACATTTCTCTTTCTCGATTCCCTCGCATGCTCACTGCTCATCATTGCAGTATCCGCTTCGCGCCGCCGCTCGTCATCGCGGAGGAAGACCTCGACCGCGCGATCAGGATCCTGAAGGAGTGCCTCGAGGACCTGGACAAGCTCGACGAAATTCCTGGAGAGGTGGAGAGCGAGAAAGGCTTCAAGGATGAGATCTCGAACTGAATGGGGATTGGGAGGCTCGACGAATCGAATGGACTACGATGTTAACGGACGCCCCCCAAATGCTATGTTGTGCCAATCTCCCCCTGCATACAGCTCTACATTCCCCCTCACAGCTATGTCTGCCCTATCTCCGTTCACCATGCCTCCAAAGTCATCGGTCTTTCGGCCCTGTACTCGATTCAGCTCACGTCACGCCACCATCTTCCATCCACCACCCCACTGTACTCTGTGCTAATGTGTAGTCATCCGAGCATCATTGACTGTACATTTTGTTCTATGCATACCATCCTCATGCAAATGCGTTATATCGACGCCTTTAAATGGCGTTCTGGGCTCGATGAATGGCTTAGGGATACGCAAGGAGTCTTCATATGCAGAGCGAATAGGTACCGGATAGGCCGGACCGTTGTCACGCAACAGCGCCAGCGTGGTTGACGTTGACGTATAGCCAGATCGCGTCTCTTTATCAGGGCCATTCGTCGGGCCCGCTCTTCTTGCTACCTCGCCCATGACTTGAAAGACTCGGGCGCGAACTAGCATTGCAGGCCACTCTTGGAATCGAATCGACTACTCCGAGCTTTCTGATGATGAACTGTTTGGCATTCTGACTGGTTATGAACTGGCAAGTCATCGGAGGGTCCGTCAGTCATTCCTCGAGTCCAAAGGCTACATGCTTCGGCCTCGCTTATGTCCAGGATGGGAGCCACTGTGGAGGTCTATTGGTAAACATTTAGCCGACACAGAAGACGGTATTGGGTCCCCGGTTTGTCAACTCACACCGTCTTCCCTATTTCTTTCCTGACAAACTCTAGTTCCCCCCACTGCTTGTGGATGCGACATGCATGAGCTGTCGCTCATTGGTCTAAATCAAGTAGTACGTGGTGGCAATCTTAAGACCGGAGTTGCTGCTATGCTCAACACCCCGTAACTGCGCCAAGACCTCCGGAATCACATGTTTGCCAATTGTCGATATTCCTCAGGAGGAGCATAGCCACCAAATTTGCTATATGGCCATGCCTTTTCTTCATGATTTGAACAGTCAGCAGTTTGAAACTGTGGGAGAAGTAGTCGATTGCGTAACTCAAGCTGCTCGAAGTATGTAGACGCTTGGCCCGTTCCTTGGCCTACTGGTCGTCTAACTCGGAGCCTCCTCTTTTGCACGAGCACGGAGTTGCGCATAGGTCTGTGAATTGCATACTTTCGCTTCGCAATTTCTCATTATATTTCAGAGACTGTTCAGAGAAGAACATCCTGATGGATGGACGCGCAATGTATCCGCGCGGCTTCCATCCCATCCAGCGGTACGCTGTCAAAACCCGTAACACGATAGTCAGTGACTTTGACCATGGTCACGATCATGACTAACTGCGAAAGGGCACCTCCACCATAACCTGGTGAAGCGCGAGAACTCTACGGTACGATGCGGTCCGGGTCTGACCCTTACCCACTAGCGTTGCGCGGTCAGTGTCCAACTTGAAATGACCAAAGTCGGTGACTTTGAAGTTGATGGCAGTTAGAAGCCTGGCTGTCGGCCGAACCAGTCAACGACGCGACGACCTGGTCACAGACATAATGACCGAGTCCGTGAACTTTCCTCGTCCGTCAGCTGACCGCGCAACACAGCTCTCACCTATCCGATCCGGATGATGCCGGCCCAACCTCAGCACACGTGACGGCTTCGACGTCGCGGTATCATCGGCACTCGGAGCTCGATTAAAGCCGGTCGCTAAGTCGCAGTAACGATGTCCCATACTACTATGTGGATCTCGATATCTCGTCCTCCTTCCCCAAAGATGCCCCATCTCGTCCCGCCATGGGCGATGCCAGCCGTGCCCGAACACCAGAGCTTTCGGTCAGCACACCATATGATCCTTTCACGATCGACGTCTACAAGCTCGGTATCAAGCGTCAGTTTGTTGACGTAAGTTTTCCTCGCGGTTTCGTGAGCGAGCTGACCTCCGCTGAGGATTAAGTCTGTAGTGCTATACCAACGTGGAATTTCTGAAGCCTCTAATCGACTGTTTGAACGCTGAAGAACCTGCACAACTTTTTTCACGGGCGATACGTTCGCTCAGAGGAAATGTGGGCCCGTTCGGCCTCGGCCACCGTCTCACATCGCGCGACGAAGGTGCTGTTGCCAGCATCGTTTTAAATACTATGGATTGGAATGGCTGACTCATCTCGAACTTGCTCCTATGCTCTGCTGTGCTGCTTCTTTACGTCTACTTTACTCACTTTGTCACACCTTATAACTGCTGTGCACTAGCCTGAGATATCCATATCGCGTCTTTTCATCAAAGGTATGGTTTTGTAGGCAACGCAAAAGATGTCGTCGGTCCAAACATGGCATGTTACCGGGTACATTAAGGCGAATGGCCGGAAGAGTGCAAGCCGAAGTGGGTGCAAGAGTGTGCAGGATCGAGGTGCAGTATGCCTGATTCAGTTTTTTAACAGAGTAGTTTGGATACCACGTGAGGTATCGACATCTTTTCATGAATGAGACTGCTGTACTCATCCCGTCGGACACAGCCGAATACTAGTATGCGCTAATTAACCGGCTGTAGCCGGCATAATCTTCTCTTGCTCTAGCATATTATGGATTCCACACTGAGGGTGGGAGTTAAAGGCAATGAATGATAGCTATGTCGCAAATCTGGGATCATGCTTATAAGCGGGCACCGCTCGTAAGCGGATTACAATATTAAAAATTCGATCATAATCCGGGACAGTCCGATTGTTGCCGATTGTAAGCTGATTATAATACTGTCGGTTACCTCACAGGCAGCTTGCAAGCGCCTGTGAGCAATTATAAGGGGCTTATAATAGCCCCTTGTGATGGATCCTTTGATGCTTACACGCGTTATAAGCAGCCAGGCTTAATTGTAGCGATTTTGGCGCTTATAAGCAATTACAATCTCATTCCCGGATTTGCGACATAGTCGGTTTGCAGCCCTGTAAGAGACGCCCTTGGACGCAAAATAATAGACAGTACCAACAGCGTCGATCCGACAACCTTCAAGTTAGACACGACGTTCAGTCGACGGACTCGAGCACACATGATCTTTGGACACCCATATATCTGTCGTTCGCAGAGCTGTCTGCAGACAACGCGAAGCTGAATTCCCGGGCTGAGTAGACTGCTGTTTCATATTGCTGGCCGCCTGCATATTCTCCTAATAGCCGACTTAATCGACAGGACAGACAGGCTATGGCACACCCAGCCAGATCCAGCCTCGCGATGGGTGTAACCTTCTGCACACCTTCCCTGCATTGGCCAATTGAATTATGCAGTGGTGAAAATTGTAGAAGTCCGAGCTTTGCCACAAATACGTGACCATGTGAAGTTTGGGGATCGAACTCAAGGCAGTGTATCTCCGAAGCTAAGTGAGTACGCACACAGCGCGGGGTAGAATGCTCATGATACAAAACACGTGTAAAGCTAAGTATAAGTTACACAACCAAGTAGCTCATATTACGAAGCTGGAAGGACGTGGGTCAAAAGCGGCCTGCCGCCCTGTTCCAGAAAACAGCTATGCCTCCATTGAGAGGGGAGACACCTCATCCTGTGCTTCATTGATGCCTATACTATGGTCGATTGATCGTCTGACCACGGATTTTCCGATGCGTCAAAGAATTCTAGCGTTCTCAAGGATGATGCAATTGATACGGCCGACTGGGCTGCCTGCGCGCTTACGTACGGCAGACCTATCCATGGTCTCGATGCCGTACTCAGCGTACTGGACACAGTACTTGTTGAGGATGCTGGGATGGACACTAGTATCTCCAGGAAGAGCAGCTTTCAAAAATTGCCACTTACGGTGATCGAGGTCGACAAGTGTTTGACCGTAGAACCGATTGGCTGTCTCAATAACGCGCTGATTTATCTGTTGTTGTTCAGGGGTCAATTGCTTGGATCCTGCCAGGCTATTCGTCGTAGCCTAGATGAAGATTGAGTGTACCATTTGCGGTTCGACGAGGGGGGAACACACATAAACGTCAAGTGCAACATTTTCTGCATCTAGCAGCTTTTCTTCCAGTTCGGCTCGCAGAGCCGCGTCGAAAGGCCAGCGTGTCCTCCAGTTTCTCTTCGTCTTGAGATACTTCTCCTCCAACCTGTCAAGGTCACGCATCTCTCTAAGATTGAGCAATGATGAGATCAGGGTGGGTGACTAAGGACTGGGGATATTGACTGTACTTACGCAGTGCATTTGCGACGGAGCCGATCAATCGATTGGAGGTGAGGCTGCGACGCAATACATTCTTCGATCTCTTGAATGTCTTTAGGATCGAGGCGATTGAGGGTCGAGTTGAGCAGCTCGAGCCGCTCCCTAGCCTCACGCAAAGCCTGCCTCGCGGCATTGGCTTGGCCCAAAGACAGCGAACGGGCCCACATTCCGACTGCCTGGAGGACGGTGCAGGCAAACGTGCCCACATCAAACGCGTTGGGGGGCTGATTGGAAAGAAGCACTGGGATAAACCTCAATTAACGAGCTAATAGACGAGGCGCATAGTGTCAACGAACTAGTCAATGACCGTGCAAGGCAATGTGTGAGTAAGGACACAGTTGCGTCGAAACTTGAAAGAGCGAAGGTATGGGGTAGGCCGGATGCAAGGAGGGTGTTGTCTACCTTAACCAGGAAGACAAGGATTGCAAGTTGGGGCGTAGTGTACGATTGCAGGTCCTCGCATGTTGTTTAGCATTATATATTGATAGGCAGCTTGCCGACAGAATCGTTTCTGGGCCATCTCGTGCCCGGCTGGTTCAGGAACAAGGGGGCTGACCTTCAGATCTGGTGAGAGCCAAGTTCCAGGCAATCGATAGCATGGGAGACAGAAGTCCTCGCCGCAAGAATCCCCGAACAAGGCCCGTACTGCAGCTGCAGCCTTGGGCCACGAGGACAAAGATTCGCAAGTAAACCGATTTGATGAGCCAGATGGCGACCAGAGCTCCTCTGCAGCCTCGGTAACGCTGCGAAGCCGCGTAGCTCGAAGGAGGCAAAGCGGCCCTAGGACAACCGCAGTGGAGTGCTATGTTATTGGATGTCTTCGGTTGGGGAAGAGGGATGACCAAGGAAACGTAACCTGAGAAGCTAAAATCCACAGCCAAAATTTGCGGAAAGTCGCGTGAAAATATTTCCGACATTATTAGTGGGAGCTCCGACCATGGGAATCAGCGTGCTGGGCCGATCTCGCCTTGGTCTCCGTGCTTTCTCCGAGTCTTCACTTTACCATCCCATACACTCCCTGCAGCCGCCCTTCTCGTTGGCCCTAATCCAATGGCTCAGACACCACCGAGCTCGGCACCTCTTTCTCCGAGACGAGTTGACTATTCCAAGATGTCTGACGATGAACTTTACGGCACCCTCGACTCCAGCGAAATTGTATGGAGAGACCGCCAACCATTCCTGGAATCTAAAGGCTACATGCTGCGTCCACGATTCAGACCAGGATGGGAGCCTTCATGGAGGTCCACAGGCAAGCATCCTGCGGAGTCGGAAGATGGCATCCTACTTCCGGTGTGCCGCTTCGTTCTTCCGCTTGTGCTTTCTGACAATCACTAGGCTCGCCCTCTGCTTATAGACGCAACCCGCATTAGTGATAATTTACTTGTATACATTAAGCAGTGTGTAACAGGGGATCTTGAGACGGAGATTGCCACCAGGCTGAACGCGCCGAACCTACGTCAGGACGGCCGTAACCACGCGTGTCCTATCATAGATGTTTTCTCGGATGTGCACGATTCTAAAGTCTGCTATATGGTTATGCCCTTCCTACGACCAATCAACAAACCACCCTTCGAAACGGTGGGTGAGGTTGTTGACTGTATCACTCAACTACTAGAGGTGCGAGAACCCACCTTCGAGTACCATTCCCTTATTGATTGATAGCTGCCAGGGACTCGTCTTTTTGCATGAAAACGGCGTTGCGCATAGGTATTGAGCTTTGTTATGCAAGTTCTCTTTACTCACACCTCTGCAGGGATTGCTCAGAGAAGAATATTCTCATGGACGGCCGTAGGATGTTTCCCGAGGGGTTTCATCCTATTTACAACAGCTTTCTCCCCGACGGGTTCATGGTCGTGACGAATTCTCTGTCCAGAACCAAGGCAGGAGTTCAGTACTACTATGTAGACTTTGGCATCTCTTCCTATCTCCCTAAGAACGCTCCGTCTCGCCTGGTCACAGGTGACGCTGGTCGCGAGCGTGCTCCGGAGCTTTCAATCAGCACGCCGTATGACCCATTCAAAGTTGACGTCTATACTATTGGGCATGTCTTTAAGCGGCAATTCGTTGACGTATGTTCCCTTTGACACTTTTATGGCTTCTACTCACAGCTTTAACTGTGTAGCTGTTCACTAACGTGGATTTTTTGAAGCCTCTGATCGAGGGCATGATCCCCACAGAACCCGGGCGCCGTTCTTCTGCTGCCGATGCTCTCGCCCAATGGGCATTGATCCAGCAACGGCTGGGTCGTTTTCGCCTCAGCCGTCGACTCAAACCGCGTGCCGAAGGTGCCATTATTGGCACTGTCCGGGATACTGTTGACTGGGCCCGTGCCGTCGGCTCATTCATCGGGAGAACAATTCTCTTGGTATAAGCCCCATAAGTCTGTGTAATATCCAACTGATTTGTATTTGCTGCCTATTACGCTCTGCTGCGCCGCTTTCCTGTTGCACTCTATCGCATCCTATGACAGTCCAGCGGTTGGGATACACCGGAATACTATATAGCCTCTCCCGCTCTTCCCGCCAAGATGTGAAGGATGGCATTATCAATGGCTTCCCCCTTCTGCGAAACTCCCGGGCAGAATGTGCAGCTCTGCAGTCAGTGCAGAGATGTCACCGGAGCCCGGGACGGAAAGATAGTACTAGGACAGTCAACCCGGTATGGTGCAGCACACTTGGATCAACAGACCGAATGAAGGTCAACACAAGGCCCTCTCGGACCAGGGAGCACGCAAGGAAGCCCATCGCGTACGTACCCCTCGACTCTGAGGATTAATCCGTGCTGATGCGCCGACGCTCATCATTACTAGTGCCTTCTTCGATAGCAGAGCATATCGAGGCCGCCGCGAAGGGAGGATGTGTCAAGAACTTTTCTGAATAAGTGCCGACGGTGGTACTGACTTGACTCGGAGGACTTGGTTGGATACTGCAGGTATCAGTTATGAATGCTGGTTTGAGTTCGACGGACAAAAAGAATTGCTTCTACCTTACTTTAAACACTCTCTGTCGTACAGAGTACGTCATGCTACCGCTGATTACCCGCTACCGGTCGTTGCTCGTGTACACAAGGGAAGAGGGGTTTTGTTCTACGCAGTACTTAGCAAAACGCTTGTGCACAACGGTATATTGTCCCAACTGGTTGCGTATCAGCTTATGTAAGGTCCTGTCACCGTGAATACGTCACCGCCAAACAAAAGCGAGCTTTCAGCCTTCCTTTCTTGGATTTTATCGTGACGTCCAGAGCGTACCACGCGCTCGGATTTGCCGTAAAGCGCCGAGCCTGAGAGCAGGTGCAACTTCGGAGTTGGAGTGATGCATGTAGGCCTCGAGGCGGGCGTCTGGCGGTGCTTCAAGGCAGCTGACGGGACATCGAATATCCGGCCAGAGATTGCTTGGGAAAGATTCCACAAGAGCGTGCAAGAGGACAGATATCGACAGACGGCTCCGAGTCACGGCAACGCAGAGCACGTAGGATCTACGCCGGCTTCCGCACACCGATATCGTGCTTGGGCTCTGCATTCCTTGTCAAAGCATTCCGAATCACAAATGGTGCTCGTCTGTACACCGGGGGAAGTGTGAAGATGGCCGTGGGACATTCCTGAATACAGGATGCAGATCTAGAGCAACTGCACGGCTGAAAACAGGTATTACAGATTGAATAATCGACGGTAGTCGAGCCAAAACAGAGCTGCGGAGCAGGAGATGGGTGCTGAGAGTGGTAGCACTAGTGTAGTTGGTAAGCACACAGTTGAAAGTGAGTAGAAGCCAAACATTCAAGTGTGCTGCTGGACACGTGTTCGAAAGATCTGACTTGCTCATTTCTTAGGCTTACGTTCAGTCCAGTATTAGTCTTCCTCAACGGATAACCCAGTCGTCTAAAAACATAACAAGGGAACTTGAGGTATCTCTGAGTATATTTTAAACATTGTTCGAAATATGAGCGGTAATTTATGCCCGCATTGTATCACAATGCTCTCGACAGTCTTGACTCGACAGCTAGTGAAGATATAAGTCACAAGGAACGCCTATCATGCAAGTCTCAAAGGCTCTCACAATTAAATATACAAACAATAATCATTATTCTATAGTGGCCTTTCTCAGGGTGACTGATGCGGTGCATAGCAGACACAAGAAAGGCGTCGCGGCGTCGAGTTATACAGTTCCGGATTGCCTCGTCGCGGAGGCGCTAAGCGTAAGAGTAGTGCAGTACTGTCCTGCCCTTGTGTGTGCGGACCACTGCACAAAAAGGGGAATATGGCCACGTGCCTAGTGTATGCTGTTGGAGCTTGAAGCTTGAGGTCCCAAAGCTGACAGATCCTACCCTGGCTTGACCTGCGAATGAACGGGATTCTGATCACGGTACAACACGATAAAAAAGCCGTCTGTCCACACCTTCCTGTACCCGCGGCGACCTTCGCTACCTACTCTTCAGCCTTCACATCTACCTTTTTATTTTTCTTACGTCTCTTTTCGCGATTGTCCTGACCTTCTCGCGCTCGCTTGCCATTTGTTATCGTATCCGACGCGTCCGTTCTCAAAGATTTTTGCTTGACGCTCGGCATGTCCACGCCTGCAGGCTTCAAGAACGTAGCACGAGAGCCTCCAAAGCCAGAAGAGGTAGTTATTAGCTGATCAGGAGAGCTATCCTTAGACCGATGCAAATCGGTGCCAACGCCGCCAGAGCTGATTGCCTGCAGAGCCGTCTTGTCTCTGACCGACGCCATCAATTTGAATTTCTTCTCAGCCTTCACGACAGGCGCGATGTAACCCCCAGCAGAACCGGATATGGAAGAGAGCTGGGAGAGTGAGACCGACGACTTGACATCGAGCGCTGGCGGCTGCGGGCGAAGCGCTCGACTTGAGACGAGCCTACGAAAACGATGCGCCGCGCACCTTCTCCTCCTCGAGTACTTCTTGGCCGCGCTTGTTCCATTTCCTCCTACCACGTACTTTGGATTCTTGGGAGGATGTTGAAGCATCGCCCTGAGAAAAGAGAAACGGAAGATAGGATTGTTCGTGGACGACAGTCGTTTGCCTTAGAGGTAAAAGTCGATCCCTAGTATATTCGGAACAGAAGATTACACACTGTACGGGTGTCGATGGCGACAATATTCCCCACCCCTCTTTCGCCGAGCCAGCGATCTCCCAATGCGAATCATCCTGAAGTGGGACCGCAGGGGCGGCGGGGCCGGACGGTCCCGCGGCAGCCTCCGCCTCCTCCACTCGAGCAGCATTCTGCATAAAGCGGAGACCGAGTGTAACCGAACTGATGCCCTTTGGCGGCATGCTGCCCAAGTGTTGAGTAGTAAGGTGAGGGGATGGCGGTCATATGGTAAAGCAACGGAGACGCGCTTGCCGGTTCGGACGGCGCATCACCACGCTTTCGAGTCGCCGGCTGAAACTGCTACTGTGTCTCTCAGGCTTGCTTCCGCTTTACCGCCACGTCGACGACAGCGTTCACTCGAGCCGGTGGAACACTGGCCAGTATTTGGCCTTTCACCCCTTGATACCGAGAGGTGCCGATTCCAAGGGAATGCGCCTGTCTGCGCGCCCGGCTTCGCTTCCATGCGCGCAAGGTTTTCGGATGCGTCACCGGTGTCACCGGTCTGCCATCGGATAGAGCTTCTTTACAGACTTTACCTCGATTTGGGCTCTACTTACGAACGTGATGCCCGGGGATTCGAGGAAGCCGCTGGCTAGCTTCCTGAATGCATTGCCGCTAAAGAGACTCGACCGGTGCAGTGTCCTACACAGACTTTCACCGAGCCGTTTGCTACATGACAAACGCCATGTATCACCGTCTACCATGTACCTCAAACGCCGCCAGTTTGTCTCTTGAACAGTCCTGCCTGACAAAGTACGGAAGTCCGGCTTGTTGTGGGACCCATCTACCCTCGGATCATCGGAACGTAATTGGCCTGGTCCCCCCTTGTGGTGCAAATCATCTCAGGTGGGGTGGGTTTGCACCCATGACCTCCAGCTTCGTTTGGGTGCGCTCGCTTTCAGGTAGGGCGCGGCGAAAGACTGATTCTATGTAAATGCACCTAGCAGTTTTTTTCTCTAGTAACGACTTTCCGAGGCAACTCGATTAGGCGATCCTGCGATCCTTGCAATATCAAGTGCTCATGCGGTCGGCCATGTTCATATGCCGAGCGGGTCATCGCCCACAAGAACGCGTCTGGACAGCTACGGCGGGACTGTTAACAGCTTTCTCCGAGTGTCGGTCTACGGAACTATAAGAGAGTTCACCTTGAAAGGACGGATAGACACCTTTTCCCAGCTTCAGCCAAGTTCTCCATAACGATGCGTGCTGTCACTAATAATTTCTTTGTTGTCGCAATCATCTTTCAAACCGTACGCGGCACCGCTATCTCTTCTCGCGCGCCACCCGGAGCACATAGTGCGTCTTCGTCTAGCCGGTGACTGCCCACACTTGGCACTGATTCTATCAACCACCAGGTGTCATCGCCCAGATGTTCGAGTGGACCTGGGACAGCATCGCCGCCGAGTGCACGGCCTTTTTGGGACCTACGGGCTATGGCTACGTGCAGAGTATGCAGAGTCCTTCGTGCGTGCAAAGGCTTCCTAGCTGATGACCCCCTAGCGAGCCCACCGCAAGAACACGTCACGGGCGATGCTTGGTGGACCGATTACCAGCCTGTCTCCTACATCCTAACCTCAAAGCGGGGAAACCGCGAGCAGTTTGCCAGCATGATCTCGACATGCCACAACGCCGGCGTCAGAGTTATCGCAGATGCTGTACTGAATCACATGGCTGGTTCAGATAGCGGTAGGGAAGCTTAATTCGCCGTGCATTACCATAAAGCTCATGTTCCTTGGCTAACAGGAATCGGCACTGCGGGCAGTAGTATGCATCTCTCTTGGCTGACGCTTTCTGCTCTGATCATGTCACCATAACTAGCCTACACTCACTACAATTACCCCGGAATCTACCAGACCCAGGTGAGTGCTGAACTACGGTCTTCCGTCCTGATATGCTCATTACTTCTCCGCAGGACTTCCACCACTGTGGATTAGAACCCGGCGACGATATTGTCAACTATAACAATGCGCTGGAGGTCCAGACCTGTGAGCTAGTTAACCTCGCCGAGTGAGCAGTCTGTTCTTATTGAGCGAAAGTGTAGCTCATCGTCCGTTAGCCTCGATACAGGTGCAGAGTACGTTCGCTCGAGGCTAGCAGAATATGTCAACGACCTGCTTAGTCTCGATGTTGATGGACTCCGCTTGGATGCGGCGAAGCGTACGCACCCTCCTGATGCTTACATTACGTCCATAACGCCCCTATCTAGACATATCCGTTGAAGATCTTTCGAACGTTACGTCTCGCTTTACCGGATCGCCCTACCTCACGCAAGAGGTCATCTATGGTGCTGGTGAGCCGATCACGCCTAACCAATACACTAGTATTGGCGATGTTCAGGAGTGAGTAACTCTGTCCCTACCGAGATCGTCTTGCTCAAGGTTTTTAGATTCCGCTACACCTCTCTCTTAAAGGACGCATTCTTGAACTCTGGAATTCAACAGCTTCGGGACCTTGATAACCTCGGTGCGCGGTTTAACTAATGGCAAATTCTTTTCTGATTGCGGTTGGAAGGTTGGGTTCCTGGCTCCGGTGCAAATGTCTTCGTCACCAACCACGACACGGAGCGCGTAAGAGTGCATCTGGCTCATTGCTGAATGATCCTATTAATGAGATGGCACAGAACGGCAACTCGTTGAATAACGACTCTCCGAATAACGCATACACGCTCGCGATGATCTTCTCTTTGTACGCACTGGGCGATGCTATACCGTTCATCTGAACTCACTTCATGACAGGGCCCATCCATACGGCACCCCGACAATTCTCTCAAGCTACAACGGCTTCGAGAACAACGACGCAGGATCCCCAGACGGCGGTGCAGGCACCTGCAGTGGCAATGGCGGCTCAAATGGATGGCACGAATCCTCCGTCCTCTCATCACAACTATATGCCTTAACTACTTCGTAGGTTCTGCCAGCACCGCTGGATTGCCATCGCGGGGATGGTTGGCTGGCGCAATACCGTCGGCACAACCGCGATGACAAACTGGGTCTCGCCGTCATCGAACCGGATCGCCTTCGATCGCGGTTCAGCAGGCTTTGTTGCGATTAACAATGAAGACAGCACGTGGAGCACAACCTTCACGACCAGTCTGCCCGACGGCTCGTACTGCGACGTCATCCACGAGATTAGCGCAATCCCGACTTGTGGTGGCACAACGTAAGTGTTCTCTTTCTGCTGCTCATGGAATCACTCGGTTGAACATGTCGAAGGTATACCGTTTCTGGTGGTTCATTTAGTGCGACGATCAGCGCGCGCGATGCGCTAGCTTTACATACAATCTGATTGACTCCGGGGACGACGTGCTCGAAATGTCTCGTACGCTACATTATCCCTGCAAACTGTTTTTGCCATCATTGCATTTCCCCACGATCATCAGGCATTGCTAAGGTAGTCAATCACTGTTGTGAGCTAAGCAGGCCGTTACTGATGGATAGCTGTATCCAATGCCAGCGAGCGGAAATGTATGTAGCTACAAGATCAACGTACAGCCTGAGAGTCAAGTAGAAATAATGACAAGGAGTCGAAATTGCGGGTAAGGCACGCTACGTCGTTGCAGGAGGTAATAGGGGTGCTCCCAGACCGATAAAGTCGAGCAGCTTGCTGTGCCCTCCGCGGTGGATGCGTTTCAGAGCGCTGCTGTAGAGCTAGGTTAGAGGCAATGATGCTGCCAGAAGTCTGGGTGAACGAGAGCCGGTGTCGCAAGCGAGAAAAGGGGTTCTAGCAAACTAGTTAACAGTTGAAGTACGCCAGAGATGAACGAAAGGTGTGACCTCGTCCTTGAACACTGAACCGTTGCTAACTGGCCCCTTCCCCCTACCCACTGCAGGAGGTAGTTTCATCCTAACATTCGTTAACCAACTACTCGCTCCAACATGTCCGCATGGGGGCAGCGGATGCGCGCGAGACGAGAAGCGTCCACGGCCGGTTAGTAACTAACAATAGTTGCGAAATTGACGACGACAGTTAGTAAAGCCGAAGAGCGAGGTGTAACCGTGATGTTGATATACGGATCGGGTCGCCGTGGATGCATAGGATGTGGGCATACAGAAGGCTGCAGAGAACTATGACTGAGAGTGTCCCAAGACGCTGATATTTCCACATTTTTTGCCACTGTTCTTGAAAAAGAGTGGGGTAAATGAGAGCGCTGTCTAGACCTGTCTGCAACTCCTGACTTGGTAGATTCTCGACTACGGATGGTCAACAGGGTATCCATGTGTCCAAGAGTGAGATCATACTCATTGCAACGATGGCTTCCCCTCATCCAGAAGCGAACAATAGCCATGTTCATCTGTTTGATTAACAGGATGATCAGCCAACAAACAGAGCGTATGTCGTCGTCACTCGGCACCTGGTGAAAGTTCATCGTTAGAAGTCGACTGGAAGAAAAGAAATCGATCCGGGCATTTGGCAGACGCAAGGACGACGCCAACTCTGATATTACGCCGTTGTATGAAGAAAAGCTCGAGATCGAGAACATGCATGGTACAAGTCCGGTGGGAACAAGGAAATACGTCATGTAGTAAGCGGGAAGTACGTATGCCAGTGGTCTACTGACCGTGTCTGAGGGTAGCAAGGAACAACGGCCAGTGACTAAGTGGAAGACGTGTATGTCCAGTGAGGCTGGCGGTCTATTAAGTCAAACAGGACGTTCACGAGCGAATCAGACGGCTGTGCACACACACACCCTCACAGTATTGGCTTTCATTTCACTCGCGAGCCCGGTCTTCGCGCGGCAGTGCATCTGCTATGTCCTGCGCAGTCGGCGCAGTCGGCTTCCAATGGCGGTCTTCCTGCGCCTGCTGCCAGTCCCGCGCGTCCGCGTGAGACTGCAGTGAGAGCTCGTCAACAACGACCGGCTCAACGTCATCGAGGTTCTCATCCTCCAGAAACGAGGCTGCTGATGGACCCTCGTCTTGTGAAAGCCGAATCGCGCCTTCGTAGCCTGTCCATGCTTTGAGCCTGCACTAACCATCAACATGGCCTCTAGCTCAAACAGCTCGCTACATGCCTATGAGAGACAATCTTCCGGATGGAATGAGCTTTCCGCCATAGCACAAACAGAACGCAGAGAGTAGTGGTCGTGAATAGGACGATGAAGGGTATGTTGCCAATCGGCTGAGGCTTGTTTCCCGGACGCGGTTGCGGATCAGGGATTTCTTCAGAATTACCGTAAGCGTCAGCGCGTCAGCTCTTAATTTCCCTTTCAGCCACGCACCTGCCGCTTGTGCGGTCGGTGCCATGCTGTCCAGCGACGGGGTTGCGGATGCTAAGATTGTGGAAACGTCAAGCTTAACCAGCGCCAGAGCGCGCACGCGACCGTGCTCCTTTCCTGGAATTGGGGCTTTGCTTCCACGACCACGTGATGACTGTACCTGGCTTTCATTTTACACTTTTTTCGCAGCCACTTTCGACTCTTGCCTACCGTACTGCTCACTCTCCTGTCCATCCACCGAATACGTCAACCGACGAGTTTCCTCGCTGAATTGTTTCCTTTGCATCTGTAGACCCTAGGTTGTGTAAGTGCACAAAAGCCATACGAGGAAGTTGACTTCGCTTTTCTTAGTGAGTGTTGTCTTTCAGTGCTCCTTCCCTTCCGCGATGAGATACGACGATTCAGTTATCCCTGTCTTAATTATCTATGTCGATGCTATAATCAATCTGATCTTTAAATGCTTTGTCCGAATGGCCATTCGGACTGTCGCTGATATCCCTCTCACAGGCACCTTCCTCTTGCTGGGATATATTCTCAGCCTGTGGCCCTTGTGAGAATCCTGCTGGCTTCGGAAGCCTGAATTCTTTGCATAGGTTAACGTCACTGTGAGTCTATGCCCGTACACTGCCTCTCCTTTCATGACGAGACATTCTTCTCAGTTATCCCTGTCTTAACATGCTATGTCGACAGCATACATTCTTTCTGATTCCTCATCTCTCTTACGCGTACGTTTTACACATGCTAACTGCATGCAAGGTCGCAAAATATATCTGGCGAAGGGATTCGGCCGTCTGTATCCGCCTTGCCTCTCTTTCACACGTGTACCGTATTAGTAGGGTAAACCGGCCGCGCCATGAAATACATGACCAGTTGCTTCCTTATCATATCCCGTTCCTCTCACGACGTCAGAACCGAAGTCGGCCAGTCTGTCGAGCCTATCCCATGATCGCTACACGGAGCTCCCGTGTGCTTGCGTTGGACTCGGCTGAGTCGCGCACCTTATCGTTAAACCCTATATCAAGTCCAAGCGTCCTGGTGACTGTCTGAGGACGCTTTCCTCAGCGACTTCTAGCCTACCATGACCACTCCGTCGGCGGACACGCAGTACTATCACCACGGCCGCTTCAAGGTCGCCGGCGGCGTCATTCCAGATGCGATTACGGCTTACAGGACGTACGGTGACCCATCCAAGCCATGCATCGTCTTTCCGACGTGCTATGGCGGGCGCCTTGATAGTAGGCAGCGCCTCCCTCGCAGTGCAAAATCACATGGAATGCGCTAAAGATCAAGGACTTCTAGGCCAGGACTACATGGTCGGACAGGGAAAGGTGCTCGATCCTGAGAAGTACTACATCGTAACTTTCGCATTATTCTCGAACGGAGAGGCGCGCCTCTATCTTTCTCTCAGCGGCTCGAAGTTGACCGGGCATTCATAGTCCTCTTCGCCGTCCAACACTGTGCGTTTACTCTTTGCAGCGTGGCTCGCTGTGCTAATTGCTGCTCAGCCTGTTCCATACAACGGCCCTTACTTCCCCGAAATCTCTTATGAAGATAACATGCACGTCGCACTACATTTGCTCGCCGTACAGATCCGCTTATCCTGCATGTGTTATAGCCGTGCTCAGCATGCGGTCTTAACCAAGAAGCTTGGTCAAACGAAGATCTTTAGCGTCATCGGATTCTCCATGGGCGGGATGCAGGTTCGTATATCGGACTGTGCCCTTCTCGCGCTGGTTTAATCGCATAGGCGTATTACTGGCCGGTCATGTATCCTGAGATGGTTGAAAGGTCGTCACACCGGCTTCAGGCCAACCGCCCGCATATCGCTTACACCGAAACACAGGACCGTCGTCCTCTGTGGTTCCGCCCGCACGAGCCCACACAATCAATGGTATCCTCCTCTATCAATCCCTCTCCCGATCCGCGCTCACGCCACACGCGCAGCATGATCGAGGGGCCGAAGATCGCGCTGCTCGCCTCAAAGGACTTCGATAACGGCCACTACAAGGACACGCCGCAGTTCGGCATTCGCGCGTTCGCGCGCGTCTACAGCGCCTGGGCATATGGGCAGGCGGTGCGTTCTCTGTCTTTGAACTCCCGTGCGACGGCGGCGCTGAAGATTTCCCGCAGTGGTACCGGGAGCACCAGCACCTCTACGGCGGCGAGTGCGTCGCTCTCGCTCTCCTCGGTTCCTCGCGTACACGCTGACCTCCTCGGGAAGCTATCCTGACCTCAATTCCTTCATCCGCGAGCAATGGGAAGAGAGCTTCGTCCGCACCTGGGATGCGAACGATATGATTACGCTCATCAACACCTGGCAGAAGGGCGACGTCTCCAAGGTGCGGCACGGCGGTGACCTCCGCGCGTGCCTCGCGGACATCACCGCGAGCGCGCTTGTCATGCCGTGCAAGACAGACTTGTATTTCCCCGTGCGTGCCCCCATCCCGGTATGTCTGTCCGTTCGCTCATGCCAGGAGGGCATCGTACAGCCGGAGGACAGCGCGATCGAGGTATCGTACATGAGGAACGCAAGGCTGTTTGTGATCGACTCCGTCTGGGGCCATATCGGTGCGCGAATAGGTCCTTCAGGTGGACAGGACATGCTAACGTGCGCGCAGCCGGCGGAGGCGGGTGTGCGCAGGACATGGACGTGATCAAGACGGAGGTCAACAAATTCTTCGGGCTGTCTCAGGGCTAAGAGTTTTTTCTGCGTATTTTCTGCCCTGGCATATTTGACAGTCATGGCATGGGTGACAACCGCCAGTAGTGGCGTCTGGTTTAAAATTTTTAAGTTTGTATATCTCCAAACTACCGCTACGGGCACATGGTGTAGTTGGTTATCACGCTCGCTTAGCATGCGAGAGGTGTCCGGTTCAATTCCGGATGTGTCCATGAGCTCTCCGATCGTCTTTTTCCCTCCTCGGTACAGAGGACATTGGACTGCAGCTTGCCCCATGCTGTACACTGACACTATCTTCCCCAAGTGAGAGCACCCGTGAGGGTGCTCATAACGCAGGCCTATTTCGGGCCAGGAGAGCCCTCAATTTTTGTCTCGTTTGGCTGCCGATATGTTCCTCACCAGTTCCGACATATTGCGACAGTGCTAATGCGTAGATCATATACATAAGGGCACAAATGGTGTCATATGCCTAAAACATTGTTCTCTATTCTAAGCGCTGAAACTACTTGTTACTCTAGATCTGTCCTTGCACTGTCCGAAACATGTACATTGTCGACGATTTTACCCTGGAGAATGCATATGAAGCCTCGTGTGAGCGCTTCTCGCCGCCCATCAGAGCGAGAGAGAAACGTGCAGGCGCGGTTGCCGCCTGAATCCCGCGAGCGCTGCTTCGGAAGACGAACGTTCTTCCTCCTGACCTCGTCCTCAGCGCAGCATATACGCTTCGACGGCGAATGCAGAGGGTCGATCATGACAGCGGCTGTCGCGGTCGAGACACGGGACGGATGAACGTGACCTAGCGCAATGATTGCGACCGGTGACCGCACCGTAGACCACTCGTCCAGCCTCGCCTCAAAGTCTTCCCCCACCTCGCACACGGCCACACGGCCACCGCGACTGCCCGGCGCACTCGTCGCCATCCTTCTTTTCAAAGTACCCTAGTCCCCATGGGCCTCGGCAAGCTTGCGGCAACGGCCACGGCGTACAGGCTCGCGACGGCGGCGGCCGCAGACGACTCCCTGAGCTCTACGGCTTCATCCTCGGCGGAGGGCAGGCGGCGGCCGCTGCTGAACGAGCCCGGCGGGTCCAACTACGGCGCGATACACCGCAGCTCGAGTCCGGAGGCATTGCGGTGGACGGTCGCAGAGAACGGTGTGAGTGCGCCGACCGTCGACGAGATCGACGTCGAGGGCCTGCTCGAAGACCATGGACTCTTCATCGGTGCGTGCGCTGCCTGCGACGGTCTGGAGAACGACGCTGAAAACTTCTCGCTAGGCTCGTACGACCACCTCGTCCGGCTCTGGGCCTTCGTCCCGCTCTCGACCGTCCTCGCCCTCGCCCTTCTCGCGCCCATCCCCGCTCTCTTCCGCACGCCCGCGCCACCCGCACCCTTCCCGTTCTCCGAGCTCCTCATCGGCGCCGCCCTCTGGACCCTCGCCCACCAGCTCCGCCCACCGCTCTACGCCGCCCTCGCCTCCGTCGCCGCGCCGCTCCCCGCCCACATCCTCGCCGCGCTCGCCGCACTCACCCACGCCGCACTCCGCAGCGCCCTGCGCGTCGCCGGCGTCGTCGCGCTCCGCATCACCGGCGCCGCGAGCGTCGACAACGCGGCATTCGCGCGCGTCTGGGCATTCGCGCTCGGCTGCGCCGCCGCAGACGCCATCGCCGGCACCGCGCAAGGCTACGCGCAGCTCGCGCTCTACAGCGACGTCCTCGTCGCGCGCACAGACGCACGCGCACTCGTCGCGGCGTGGCTGCGTGGGCGCAGCGCGTCTAAGGCACGCGCACACGCACGCGACGCGAGCAGCACGTCTCCCGCTGGCGCGGAGCTGCGCCGGCCGCTGCGCGTCGTGCGCCAGAACAGCGCGGCCGGCGCGCGCCTCGAACTGGAGCGCGAGCTCGACGCACTCGTCGCGTTCAAGGCGCGGGAGGAGCTCGAAGAGCTGTACGGGATGCACGTCGTTGTACGTCGCTTGCTCGTGTCGTTCTCTCCCATGGGTTACGCGCGTATTGACTGCCTCCACAGCACATCCCCGTCTTCGTCGTGTGCTTGCTCCGCGTCGCATCTCTCTTCCTCCTCCTCGGGTTCACTCTCATCCTCGCCGCCGCTTACCTCGCCTCGCCGCTCGCGCCGCTCGCCCTCCCGCACACCGCGTCCGTCGCGCCGTTCTGGGCCATCTTCGCCGCCGCGTGCGTCTTGCACGCCGCACTCGCCCAGGTCCACGCGCCACCGCTCCTCGCGCGCGTCGGCGTGCACGTCGCTGCATACGCTGCACTCCTCGTCGGCCTCGGCGCGTTCTTCGCCGGCCTCGCGATGTGGGACGGGCTCTCGTAGCAGCGCAGGGGTAGTAGAGGAATATGACGGAGCTAACGATGGACTCGGAAGACACACCTCGCTATATATCTATCGCATGTACTCTCTCGCTACGTTTATCTCATGTCTACCTCGCACGCAGGGCTCCGCTGTACATCCACTAACGTATCGCGAACCAGCATATGAATCGCACTTTGTTTGTCTGCCCCACGCCCGATGACGAGCTTCTTGGCTGCAGGCGTGTTATGATTGAGATTCCACGTGATTTTTCAGAGGTTAGGGGATGCTGTTCTGTTCCTCTGGACTCGAATAGAAACACGCCGTCCCGCGCCGCGCAGTGTGCGGGCCTCCGAGCATGCGCGCAGAGTCGTGGCGTACCGGCCACACCGCCGAGCGCGGGCCACCACGCGTCCACCGTGCGTGCGCGCCGCGTGCATCTCGTCTCAGGAGCACAAGGCGACCGTCTTAGCGCGAGGCTCGCGTCGACTCTCCAGCGCCCAGCCAGCGTATCCGCTGGTAGCCCGTGGACGCGAACGGGCCCAACTGGCACTGTCTCCACGCCCTTCCCGCCCGCGTTTATTGAGCGCCGTGCGGCGTGCTGCACTGCCCGGGTCCACACACCACGCCCATCCCATGCCGACCACACGTCGCGGCGCCGGCAGTGGCGTACTAAAGTTGGGGCGCAGGCGAGACAGGGGCCGCCCAGCCGACGACTCGGACGCCCGCGCACGATGACGAGCCTCCTCTCTCCCGCTTCGGTACTGCGCGCCATGGACGCTCTGGTCTCGCGGTGGGCTAGCAGGCTGCGGTTCTTCGTTCCCGGGCTTGCTGTAGGGCTCGGCGGCGCGTGCGAGGGCTCCGCGCGGGAGTGCGAGTCCGACGGGTCGTCGTGCGTGGCCAGCTACGGGAGCGTACGGCGGGCTCATCGCTTTATAGGCTTGCACACGTTGTAGAATGGGAGACGATGAGCGCAGAGGATGCGATACCAGGTGCCTATGAGTCTGAGTGTGTCTCTCCAGCATCGCTCGAGCCGTCCCTGACGCCCTCGTGAATGCAGTGCCCCTATCGTGCCGACCATCCCGTACGCGTCGTCCTTCCCACCCTCCTGTGCTCTCTACAGCCTCCCCCACGAGCTCCTCGCGCACATCCTCGCGCTCTCGTCGCCGCCGCCCGGGACACCGGCCTCCGCGCGCCGCTGGCTCGCGCTCTCGCGCATCTCGCCCCGCCTGCGCGCCGTCGTCCTGGCCCTCGCGCCCGTCTGGGCCGCACACGTCCTCGCGCTCCCGCACCCCGCATTCCGCGCCGCCGCCCTCGCACGCGCACACGGCGCGCCGCTCTCCGGCTCCCTCCGCGTCGCGCACCCGCGCCCGTTCCACGACGCCGGCCTGCACTTCCTCCGCGCGCACCTCCCGCGCATGCGCGCCCTCGACCTCGACCTCCCCGAGCGCGCGCTCGCCCACTTCGGCGCCATCCTCGCCGCCGCACCGCCACTCGACACGCTCACCGACCTCCGCCTCGCACTCTCCTCGCCGTCCCCCGGCGCGCGCATCGCTTCCTTCCGCCGCCTCCCGCGCCTCGCCGCGCCGCGCCTCACCCACGCCACCTTCCGCGACGCCCTCCTCTTCCTCTCCCCCGCAACACCCACACCGCACCTCCAGACGCTCGACATCGAAAACGCAAGCGCATACCGCGCAGAGCCCGACGGGATGCTCCTCGACGAAGCAGAGCTGCTCAGCGTCCTCGCGCGCGCCCCGGCCCTCCGCACCCTCCGCCTCGCGCACGCCGTCCCGCGCATCGGCCCCGGCCCGCGCATCCGCCTCGCGCATCTCGAGGCCCTCGAGCTCGTCTGTGCGCCCGCGCGCACCGCCGCGCTCCTCGAGCGCCTCGATCTCCCCGCGCACACGCGCATCTTCGTCGCCGCGAAACACGGCGGCGCGCCTACGGACGAGGTGGACGCGGACGCGGTGCGCAGGCTGCTCGACGCGCTGCGTGCGCCGCGCACGGCTATCGCGCTCGACGTGTACTCCGCCGCACACCTTACCGTCTCCCGCGCGCCGCAGCGCTCCACCGCAGACGCCAGCAGCAGCAGCATCGCGCTCAGCCTCGCGCTGTGCGCGCCCCTCCTCGCGTCGTGCGCTGTCCTAGCACCCGCACGCACGCACACGCTCGTCCTGCGCGAAGACCCCCTCAACGTCTGCGCCGGGCCCGCAGCGGCGCGCGCGGTATGCGCGGCGCTCGAGGCGCTTTTGATTCCAGATGGAAAGGACGCCGTTCTCGGCGAGCTGCGGGCGCTCGTGGTGGGCGGGCGCGCGGAGGTGTATGCGGAGAGGGTGCGCGTGCTGGCGGCGCGGCGGGCGGAGATGGGCTTGCGGATCGAGCGCGTGGTTGTCGGGTGTGAGGGGCAGACCGTCGAGATCGAGGTGTAGGCTAGGCGGATGTGATTTATGCTGTATGTATTTCGTGCGAAATTTGCGAGATCTCTGGACTTTTTTTTGGGTTGAGGCGGTGTGGGGGGGGGGACATTTCCCGAACGGGCAGGTTCCGCTCGCCCTGGTACCACGCACTGACGCAGCTCCCCACGTCGCATAAACTTCAAGCACGACGTCAGATGCGGCGGCATCGTAATGCACGTTGCGGCCATCACGCGCGCCGCTCGACATCGGAACGCGCTGGAGCGTACGGATACGCCGATAGCCTGCCTTTGCGCGGATGGCCCAGTGAGGCGCGGCCGATACACCCGCACATTCCTCGCACGTCCGGTCGAGAACTGATGCGGATGGCGATGGAATGCATACGCGCGGGAGGGGGGACGTGTGTGCTGTCCGTCTCGCGTGCATGGATGGACGACGCGCGATTGACGGGATGCATGCAAGGTTGCGTCGGGAGGGGCCGCCGGTGCTTCGCAGAGCCCGATCTCCGACGTCGCAGCGATGGCAACCCACGCAAGTGAAGATGAGCGTCCTGCATCTGCGATCGGCCGGATGTACTGGACAGTGCTAGCGCATGATTTAGGGAGCGAACTTGGCGGCGGGGTTCAAGTTCGTGATGCACGCACAGGGCAGGGTGTCGGGCGCCATACCTCGCGCGACATCCTGCGCCGCACCGCCGCCCGATTCATGCGGCATGCGCTCTTGCCTGCAATGCTAGGTACATGGCCCAGTAGGCCTCAAGCTTCCGTTGTACGAGCATCGCAGGGCTGTGCACATAGGGGGCCGTCAGCCTACGAGCGCCCGACGTCGGATAGCTGAGGATGCGCTGTTGGCGGCTAAAAGGTCGTACACGTGCACGCACATCACGCAGCACGTGCATGGTTGTTAGGTACACGGAGCCCGAGCCTTGGTTGCGCCCTTTGGAGCTCGGGTCCTGGCGCGGTGACGCACGCGTTGGCTGCTCCTCAGGCAGGCCTAGGACGCCGTGCTCGCTGCCGTTTCTGCCACCCTCGCCGCTGCGCTCGGACACGCACTACGCGGACGCGGACAGACGCGTGTGGCCGCGGACGGCAGTCTGCCAAAACAAGGCGGCAGATCTCGATTGATCGCGTCCGGGGGATTAGGCTGCCCCGATCACTCAGGCCTCGGGCGCGCCACAGCGTATAACACGTCCCGCCCTCGTCGTCACCGCGTTCGCTGCACAGCGTCACGGTCGGCGGCCCGCGGCTCTCCTGATCCTCCTGCCCGTCTGCCGCCCTCCGGCATGCGTGCCGGCCCGCCCTGATACATACCGTCCATCCAGTCCGTGTTGCCTTCGACCGCGCCTGCAAATGTCTGCCGCGGACATCCATACCACCGTCGTCCTCTTGTCGTCTGACGACCAGCCCTTCGGCCCGCCTGCCACCCACTCGCGCAACCAGTCCTTCCTCTCCGCCACCACCCTCGGCACCCAGGCCTCGCTGCAGAACGAGCCCCTCCTCGCCCTCGTCGACGCTCCTGCGTATCATGACATGCTCGCCCGCCAGCCCCTGCACCCGGTCACAGAGCACGTAGCATGGCAGACGGACGATGCAGCCCCGCGCGAGAAACAGGGCTATTGGACGCGCGCGGCCCGTAAGCGGCTGCGATGGCGGCGGGCGGCAGCGGCGGGGTCGGCGTCGGTCGTGGGTGCGTGTGTCTGCCAGTGCCTCTGCGCGCCTCGTCGGATGTTCAGCGGCTCCGCGTTCCCAGCCGTGTGGGCAGTCTACACCGCCGTCCGCTACTTGGTCGCGTTCGCCCTCTACCCGGACCGCACGCGCCGCGCCGTCTCGCTCGCCCTCGCCATCTCAACTCTCGCCTCGCTCGCCCTCCTCCTCGCCCTCTCCTCGCCCCGCCCCCGAGCCCCTTCTCTCTTCCCGTCCCGACTCGCCGCACCACGCCTCCTCGCCTCCTCCTTCCTCTTCGCGCCCGCCTGTACCAACCTCGCCCTCGTCATCGCCTGGCGCAACGCCCACGACCCGCAGCTCAGCCTCTCCGGCCGCTGCCACTGGGACCTCGACGCCAGCTGGGTCGGCGTCGGCGGACAATGCGACGCCGGCCCAGCGTGGGGCGTCTGGCTCGCTGCTGCGCTCGCGCGCCTCTGCTCCACCGCGACGGCGCTCGTACGTGCCCGCGCACAGCCCGCGCTCACCAGCTGACCCTCCCCAGACGGCGTATCTCGTCGCGAGCCATCTGTACGACGCCGCGCGCGCCCGCACCCACGAAGGCAAATCCGCAGCAGCAGAGATCGCCGCCGCACAGCCCGCGCCCACGACCGTCCCGTTCCACGATACGCAGCACAACACCGCTCCCGCGCTGTGGGATCGCCGGATGCGGGGCGGCGAGCGCGCGAGTCGAAGTACTAGTAGCACCGCCCGCGGCGCGCCGTCGGACGACGCATCGAGCACGCCGGACGTCGAGCTCGCGCTATCCACCGACGGCCTCGCGGCTGCGGACTTCCAATCCTTCGCAGACCGCTTCCGCACGCTCGTCGGGCACCTCACACACGACATCCAAACCGGCCTCC